>VXCM01001662.1:0-54365 GCA_014773175.1 Lucifuga dentata
CCCTGTAGGTCAACAGTACCGATGGCGGTCGTTGTTAACCCGGGCCTCGACCGATCCGGTATGGTAGGCTTGTTCAGCCTTGGCAGAGGTATTTGCTCTCATCAGCCCTTCTAGTTTACACTTGAATTCTTTGTTCGTATAAAAACAAATTTAGTAATGGGTGGAAGACTATTTAGATATATGTATTTATCTATCACTATCACTGAACAATGTATAATAGAGTCAAACAGCATTGTTGTCATTTCCATAAACACATTTTAGTCTATAGTTTTTGATTAAATATGCAATTTGCCTATCATTTTAGCAAGGCGTGTAAGATCAGGCAAGGTGTCAAGTGTTAGGTACAAGGTGAGGTCAGGTGTCCTAAAAAGGTCCTGCTGAAATGCCACAGTTAGTGTAGCTCATTTACACTCAGCTTACCGATGTCTCGGAGGTAAAATCTCCTGGTGGTCTTGAGGAAAGAGTAGTTATTGATGGCCTCAGCAGTGACTTCCAGCATTGTGCTTTCCTCGGCATATGGTGAGAGGGTGTGAGACAGCTCAAACTGGAACCCCCCATCCTGGAGTTTGTCACTGCTGCTGACCCACGGACAAGACTTCTCACCTGTACTACTACAGATGGAGTAAGTGAAATATGTCAGTTGCATCTCTTGCTGCCTGTTGGTTTATCATTATACGATAAGTCAAGAGTTTTGGCCTTGTTAATTTAATGTGTCTGTGTTTGTTTTTTTTTCCTTCTTTCTTTTTTCTCAGGCACTTTGGCTTACCAGTTCTGGCCCAGCCCAAGACGCACTGCTGTGTATTCACTGTGGGTCCAGTTACAGCTGAAGGTACAGTCATAGGACTTTGCCTGGCAACTGATCAGAGAATCTATAAAGACACACATGAGAGAGAATAAAAGCTTTGTGGAAACTGTTTGGATTTTGTCAAAATAACCGGGGTGCCATCTGAGATTTTAGACCCCATGAAAAGATATCACTTTGGGAACCACCACTCCATTATTGCAAAAACTCCTATACACACTGTGTATACACTGTGTATAGGAGTGTGTGTGTGATTGGAGCAAGCTTCTAAAATCATTCCAGGTCACACTGCATGAGCTGCTGCAGGTTTCTGCGTCAGACAACAAGATCAAGTTTGACTTGTCAGACTGTGAGATGAATAGCTGGAGTAACTTAACGCTACAACAAGTAAGAAAAAACTGGGCAGTCAGCTATGGAGCAGCACTCTACTGTATGTCTCGCTCCCTGTTTCTCTATCTCTCTGTCACATGCAAATACAGAAACAGAGAGCTGTCATGATGTGACTGTTTGAACCTCAGAACATTTCATGCTGTATTCCTATCAGTTGGTTTAGAGATATGGTTCATAGCATAAGTCACTCTGTTGAGATTTTGGTCATAAATTTCTGACATTGTCCGAATTTTGTTCACAGCCTGTCTTTGGTTGCCGTCTGTGGTCGTGTCTTATATTGTGATCTAGAACCACTGCTTTGAATCTATGATCAGGGATTCCTTCACATTCTTCACATAACGATTGTCTCACAATCATTATCTTTCATCTGGGACCACCTAAAATCTCACAGCATGTGGGAGGCTTGAGATTGGTCATAGGCCCCTAAAGTTATCCCAGCCCTGTAGCCCCTCCTTACACAGCCACTGAGAAAATATTACTGAAATTCAATCTTTTAACTATCATATCAGCATGTGTGTGACTTTTTAAGTTGTGCTGCAATTTTGGTGTAAAAGCCAATACAAATTATCCACCCAACCAGTCCAGCAACTGTTTAACATTAAAACTTATATCAGTGTCAAAATAAGTTTTTCTGTGCTCACTTTGTCCTCTTCAGAAATATGAACCCAACTCTCAAATATTTTCACTCTATAAGATACTTTACTTTAGATATTCTTGTCATTTATACAAAAAAGACGTAAGACAAAAGATTTACAACGACAGTATCTTACTCAAATCTTCCTTCTCCTCAGCATCCAGCAGCAGATAAACTGATGATAACTTTACACTTCCATTCCAGCAGCTGTATTCTCCCAACATCGGATGATCCACTTCACTAAATGCCAAGCTTTGACCCATTTGCTGGACACCGTTGCCAAAATCTAGATCCTCTTCTTTTCCATTGACCTCGAACTTCCATGTGACAGGCCCACCTGACTTCACGCCGCAGGTCAGTGTGACTGAATCTTCCCCTTTTGCCACCACCACTTCAGACAGACAGGTACACACATTACAGTTCATAGAAGTACACACCACACATAAAATACCCACACACAGGCACACACACACACACACACACACACACACATGAACATCAAAGAAGTGATATGACAAAACATATGAATAAAATGCATTGCAAAATGTGCGGAAATGAATAATGAAGAAATCCATAAATAAGACATACGATTATCGGGAAAGTAGGTGAGTCCATCTGCTCCTGACAGGCTGATGAGCAGAAGCCCTGAGATCCATAACGACAAAGTCCTCTGAGGGTTTGTAACAAAGAAAAAGAAAGAGATTAAGAATGAAAATGATTATCACTTAAATCAGAATAACTATCTCTCGATGTACTATCTCTATTTATGGTTTGTGATAATTATCCATTTCATCTTGTTAGTGGCCACGCCAACTTTCAGTTGAACTGAATGTTTTGGGGTTTTTTTGTTTGTTTGTTTGTTTTTTTCTGAGTGCAATTATCAGAATTTAATGCAAAATGCTCTGGAAATTCATCTATAATTTACCATATATGCTAAAGCCTGAGTTATACAAACTAACTGGATCATACTAAATAACTGTAAGTTTTAAAAGGTTTAAGCATTTCATTTTGTAATTTGTCCTGGTAGTTTTTCTTACCATTTGGATGAAATGATGGATGGAAATGGAAAGCAGAAGTTCAGTCGTGAGATCCTGATGATGTTATGATCTCAGCGTCTGCTCTGGATCATTTATATATGGTTGCACACCATCAGCATGCATCATCACAGCAACAAGGAGGTGAGAGAGTCAACAGGTAAGAGATTGACAGCTCTGCAGAGACTGAAATGCATTTCCTCAATACGTGTTTTGCATGTGACATTTGCTATCATACGTATGTGTTTCGAATGAGTAGGGGACTGAAAGATGGTGAGAGATAAGAAAAGTTCAGTGTGGGTGTGAGGTGTTGGGAGCTGCCCTTACACCGAAATGCTGCAGCATAATATAACATGTGATCTTAGCTAAATCAGATGAACAAATTTGGAGTCACATGTACAAGTCACAGAGATAAGCATGTTTTTATTTTATCTGGATAAGAAATTTCTTTATCAGGCAAATCTGGTCTCACTCAATTTAAATCTTTACTCTAGGTTAACTAAATTATTGGTAAAAGATAAACTGCAGTAAAGTTATTATATTAGGCTGTTTCTACTCACTCATGTACAGTTTATATGAAAACTTTTTAGTTTATATATGATCGGAACGATATGTATAGGAGAAAAACCTGAGCTTCCGAATCTTTGTAATCTCTCCCCCANACACACACACACACACATACACACACAGACAAAATAAGCTAAATTTTCAATTCCTCATCCTTAATACTGGACTCGATGCTGACCATTAATTACCACATTTATAACACCTAAATCTAACCCTTAGAGTGACCTGGAATTAATGTGGTCATCTTTGGAGGCTTTTCCCCATCTTACCATCATTGTGGGGACATTTGGGCCACACAAACGTTAATATTTCAAACCCACACACACATTCACATGGGAGGATGAAAGGTCCCATGCCAAGTTAACAGGACTTCCCCGACCATCATGTCCCAGGTTACAGAGCAAACCACCTTTAAATGTCAGCTAAGGAAGCGTTATAAACTTACTTATCCCACTCACAAAAACACAACTGACTCTCACTCCTGAACACATGAATGACCATTTGTTAAAGGTGTGACTTCTGTATTGACAAGGCCTTCCACATCTCGCTGGCTGTACAGAGCTTTAGCTTTGACATTCTTTTCTCCACTTACAGTTTGAGCTTTAGATATGAAGCTAAATAAAGATATGTCTGTGTAATTCATGAGATCAAACATCCACAGTATGACATACAAACTGAAACCATATCACTGACCTCAGATTGTGAAACCTGACAAATCATCTGAACAGAAACTAAGTTTATCTAACAATTTTGTTTCAGGTTTCATTTCCTCAAATCCTAAATAGCAGCACTGAGACCATACAGAACAATTTGGAAGGCAACAACCTCTCCTTCTCAGTTTGTCTTTTAGTTGTGTAACAGTGTAAATGCAAGGATTGTGGGGATGCTAACATTACTGGTTGCATTATTTAGCAACAAAAGCAGACATTTTAAAAATGTTTATGTGCGAGAATCATTTATTGTACAATACCACAAATAAACCCAGAGCAGTGTCCCACTTGATTGACTGATGGGGACAAGCAGTTCGTGTAAGGGATATATTATCCCATCACAAAACATCAAATTTGATTTAAGTTTTGAGTGAACATTATGAATTTGAAATTGTAATATTTTTTATTTCTATAGTTTCAGCTGCTTCATTTCAATTCCAATTTTGGTGTCTTTCAGAATAGGTGTGCCATTGTTTTTAGTTTCCCTTAAAAACATTGTTGGTGGTCATTGTATTTTAGATGTCACAAGATGCCACAAGTTCAGAAGTGGTTTTGTGTCACTTTTTTTTTTTTAAATATTAGTTATTTAGAAGAATGNGCCACAAGTTCAGAAGTGGTTTTGTGTCACTTTTTTTTTTTTAAATATTAGTTATTTAGAAGAATGACACATAGCCTAAAAATACTTCCAAAATTCTCAACGCATTCTATTTGCATCCTGTACAAAAAGATCAAACACTTCATTTCTTCATATGATGCACAGTTCTTGTCTTTGTCATCTTTTTGACCAAGTTTTTAAATTGTTTGCTTCTGACTCAAAATGACTTTTAACAAGGCACCCACCTAATGACCCTCGAGACTTACCTGCATTCATACATTCAACTTATAATGGTATAATTTAGATGCAGGAGCATGATACTCTTAATCTGGAAGGTTTGATATTGGGCTTCTAAATGACAATGGCTAAAAAACTGAGCGGGCCATAAGGCTTTCATTTGTACTGCCATACAACCAACATGGAACAGCCATGCTTAGCTTATCCCAAGCAGATACACTGTGAATATGTGATTGATTAATCAATTTGATTTCTATTCTGCAGTTGTGAAGGAACGGGTTTACAGACAAAATGTAGGTGTAGAAGTTAGTTTAGGACAGGACATGACTTAAAGGACCATACCGGCCATTTTGAATGTTTGAGCCTAATGCTGTATATTCAATTTTCATTCACATAACATTACTGACAAAAGTCATTAAAGTTATTTCCCAAAGCATACTACTGGAATGGTGAATTAAAAATTTTTTTTCCTACTTTCCAGGCCGCCATTGGTTTCAGTTCATTCTGGTACACTATTAAAATCAACTTGTTGATACTTGAAACATTCTTGGGATAGGTAATCCATCATCACAAACAAGACATGTATTCAGGTTTTTCTAAGTTACATAATTTTAGCATTTAAGCGCAATAAAAAGTGCAGCGTGATCTGAAAATGCTTCCTAGTGGTGCATTCAAGTGCTGTAGTGAAGAACTGACAGCAGGAAGCATTTTCAGATCACTCTGCACTTTTTATTGCACTTAAACCTAACTTTGAAAAAAAAACTTGAATACACATCTTGTTCACGATGATGGATTACCTATCCCAAGAATGTTACAAGTAACAAGAAGTTGATTTTAATAGTATACCAGAATGAACTGAAACCAATAGCAGTCTGGAAGGTATGAAAAAATTTAATTCATAGTTCCAATAATATGCTTTGGGAAATGATTTTCAGTAACGTTATGTGTATGAAAATTGAATGTTAGGCTCAAACATGCAAAATGGCCGGCATGGTCCTTTAACACCAGCACTGGGCTTCCACAGGAACGCTCATCCATAGTGATGCACGTACCACCATGTATATTAATAAATATCACACAATGACCCAGTTACAAATAACCAAATCAGGCAGTGGTTGTCAGCACACACGCTACACAACATGGAAAAATTCTGTGTTGAGTCAATTACTATGACGTAACTCTAGGATACGCTGTGTTTGTTTGTGTGTGTGTTGTGACCAAGACAAGGTGCCAGCGTTCCTGGGAAACAGCTGAGTGTTGGATGGTGAGGAGATCAGAGGAAGTGGTTTGTGAATTCACACACAAGATGTTACAACCTATATTGCTAAATGACATGAATTGTTTTCTCTTCTATATTCATCAGTAAGTTGTACCTTGTCACTGCCTGACAAAAAATGAAAACCAAGGAATATGCATGTGAATGCATGTAACAAAATGAATGTTTTTCCCGTATGCATTGCAGTTATTTGTACTGCAACAAACAAACAAAATGAGAAATGTAAATGTAACTTTTATTACATAATCAATTCCACCAAAGCATTTATGTGTTGGCAACACAACGCAGGAGAGGCAGCGTGAGAATGAAAAAGGTCTGCACATTCCGCTGAATTAAATAATTTCACTGGGACTAGAGAATAAGGCAAATCAGACAAAAGGCTGGGTAACAGTTGCCATAAAAAGATAATTTATATTTCATTCAAATCAATGTTACAATTAAAAAGTTACTTTTGCTTGTAGTCACAGACCAGAGACGGAGATGAAAGATTACAAAAATGCTGCTGTTCGAGTACGATGTGGCATGAAGAACCTTGAAATATTTGCTTGCGTTTGTTAGTTTGCCTCATTCTTCGAAGCTTCATCAAAGTTTTCAACAAGATCTAGAAAGAGGGAGTAAAGAGGGAAGAAGACACAAAACATTAACAGACATATAAGATGAAAGAAAGGACAGATGTACTAAATGTCTCCATTACAATTAATAAAGGTGTACTGAGCATACAAATTAAATTTCACTGAATTGATAAACTCATCTCACTCACAGGATGTTTCTTAATATTTTTATGCAGAGTTAAATCAGTGATCCAAATCCAAACCTGATTTAATTTCCCTGTGATTAGACAACTACAAAACTCCAGGGTAGCCCACTTTAGCGTGTAAAATATCTGTTTTTATTACTGAATAAATGCTAATCTTGCTTTTAAAAAGGGGGAAAAAAACTTTGCTTACCTGGAACCTCATCATCTTCCTCATCAGCAGCCCCCATAGGGGCTTTGTTCTCTCCAGCTGTGACAGGGAAGGAAAAAAAAAACATACTGTTAAATGACCACAAACATATTCTACTTCTGAACACAGACATGAATAGGGCTTGTTGTGTGTGTACCTGGCTTGGGCAGTGTCTCTGTTAATCTTCTGAGGCTGGTGAGACTGTCGGCTCCCAGCTGGTTTAGGATTCCTGGGAGCATCTCTGTTAGCTGCTTGTTCTCAGCGTGCCCTGTGATCGTAAAGGTGTTGGCAGCCAAGGAGGCCTGAACCTTTGGGTTGTTGAAGTGGATCACCGTTCCCTGGTTTGTGAACATGTTCACCTAGAATGAACAGCCAAGAGAAAGAGAGCGAGAGAGTGAGCGAGCGAGCGAGAGAGAGAGAGAGAGAGAGAGAGAGAGAGAGAGNGGGGGGGGGGGAGAAAAATGCATGAAAATCATAGTATTTTGGGTTCAGTGTCAAAGAAAATACAGTGGAGTGCTTAAACACTGAGCAGTCATCAAACACTAAGAAAACGGCCAATACCTCTGTGTAATTTTATCTCTAAAGTAACATTTTGGACAAATCATGCAACAAACAATTGTGCTGTCAATTAATTAGTTTGGCCTTCGCAGTACCTCCTCAATGCCAGAGATGTTGTTGACTCCCAGTTTCTTAAGGGAGAACTGCAGCTTCTTGTCATCTGCAGTAGCTGTTCTATGCACCACCTTCTTCTTCCTGCGGGCTGACCCCTACAGACCACAAGGATAAGATGGAATAATTATTTGAACCTCTAACAATCAATGACAGATTCATAGCACGAGCCACTTTCAAAATGATTGGTCAGTATGTTCCCCAACTCACCTTGCCGCCTATGCGAACCTGCTCCTGCAGTTTGGCGAGCTTCTCCTGGTTCATTATCGACTCCTTCATCTGACTGAGACACACACACACACATCAACAGTCACCAGGAAAATTTAGGACATGTCCACAAAGTTTAATCTTTGAGAAACAGGGAAAGGAGTAGTCAGTAAACAAAGCTGGAAGACATTACAATGTAATGTCAATATTGGGATATAGTACTATATACCAGTTGACCTCACAATTGATCCCAAAGACTTTGCTGTTATCAATTCAACTCAGCACACGTCATGGACTATCCCAGCTTTGTCAAACTATTAATCACTCACACCCACACTGATTTTTCCCTCAAGCCATTTCACAGAGCCTGATTATCGATTCAGAGATGTATGAAAGTACCAACAGTCATACCATAAGTGTCATCACAATGAAGACTTGGGACATATTTGGTCAAAAAAATGTTGTGAAACTTGGTTTTGTCAGTACTTCCCAGTTCTATTAAGGCTATCTAATCAATGTACTCCAGTTTTGTTTTTATTTTTTTGTACTGACAGCATATGGGGACTTTTACAATTACTCCCTCTATTTCTGCAATTATAATGACCCGCTAACGAAACTTCCTAAAATCTCCCATGTCCTAAACTAAGCACGGCAGACTAACAAATACATCCAGCTGCCACGCTCCCTAAAATAGCTGCACGGTGGTTTGTCTCAAGTTCTGCACAGATCAGGCACAAGTGGTTAGCGTCAAAGGCTAATGTTAAGTTAGCTTACTCGCCCTATTTCGTTGAGTTCTCTAAAAGCCAGAAACTGTACACAGCGGACTGACAACCAACTTTATTGGCACAATTTACTGATATGCCCAAACAGTCGATGTGTTGTGGGCCCTAGGGTTATCTACCAGCTGGTGTGAGAGACTTCACTTAGGAACTCATAACTGCTGCCGGTTAGTTAGCAACCCAAGCAAACCCACTAGTGTTAGGCCTCAATAAACAGAGCCTTCCAGTTAACATCACTCGACTTTTTCTGCGCACTTCAAGGCGTCCTGTGGGATGAGGAGGTGTACTTTATTTAGGATCTCTAAACGATAAAAGCCTGGTATAGTTTAAAAAGTCCACAGAGACGGACACAGACCTGGAAGTGTGTAAACACGCGGCTCGCAAAAGCGGTGGAGGATGGGAGAAAGGAGGGGAGACAGGAAGTGACGCACTGACGTTGATCACGTCCCGGAAGCGCATGCTTGTATTTTTTGTCATATTTTTTTATCAGCCACTTTTCATTTAGCCACTAATATCGAGTATTTCATATTTGTTTTATGATTGATTGGAAACTTCAGGAATTTTAATTTGCAGATGGGCTACTTGAAAATGAAAGCCATTAGCTGACTAGCTAAGCTATTTCATATAAATTGAACGTCCGTCAATTTGAATTTAAATAAAACAAAAGTTTCAACGTTATATGTTTTTTTTATGCAAACTCACTAATGTATTTGTAATTTCCATAATTTTAGTGATCAATAAAGTTTTACAGTTCAGAACGGAAGTAGTCGTGAAGAGTAGACTATGGCAGCCTCCTGTATACCGAGAGGCAGCGTGTTAAGTCGTTAAAATGAGGAACTTATGATTTAGTTCAGCAACCAACGTATTTGTCATCTGATTTAAAAATATCATATTGTAAAACAAAATCCGTACATCTGGACCTTTTCGTTTAAAGGTGAGATCATCAGACAGCACTTCAGAAGCCAAAGTTCAAGCTTACTTTAGTGTGCTGGCTAGTGACTACCGAGTTCTCTTGCAGTAACACGTTGGCTATCGGTGTAATGCTGCTGTCTTTAAATCAGTAGCTATACATCGTTTTGGATGAAGTGGACTGAGCACAGTCACAGACATCCTTTTACACTCAAAACACAGATGTATCAGTGAAGAAACCGTACTGATTTGAAATAGCCAACTTGTTAGCCAATTAGCTAACTAGCATTACGCTAACAGTGCAAACATTTTTGATAGTTTGACGGAGTTTGGTTTGAACTATGTATGTGACGTGTTGCCATGAATTGGATTTGTTTTCTATTTACTAGCCAATATTAGTTTAGCTGCTAACTAGCTCGAGAGCCATCTCTTAGTATTTTCTAATCATTTTCCCCCTTTTTTTTTAATGCACTGCATAACCATGCAAAAACAAAAAAAAATTGTGAAAAAAGGAAAAATAAGTACCTAAAAATGGCTTCATTCAAACCTACGAAAATCCAAGTCTACCCTAAGCTGGGAGAGAAAGTAACACAGGACACATTGTACTGGAAAAACTACAAGGTGAGTTTATTTTATGCTATTTAAAGTCTGTCTTTGCATTTCAAGACTTTAAAACATTATGCTTCCATCATTTAGCCCAAAATAATACTTGTAATACTTTTTTTAAATATTTAAATTCATAGCATCAAAATGAACTTTTTAAATCTGTGCTTGTTTTTATATTTTCATGTGTTTTCTTGTACACAAGTCTCTAAAAAAGAGCTAGCAGGCTGAATGAGACCACTGTTTTAAACTTATTGTTGTTAACTAACTAATTTTTTTAGTTTTGATTGTCAGTTACTGCAGTTCTTATGGTACTTATTTGTTGTTTCTCTTCCAGGCTCCTGTACAGATCAAAGAATTTGGTGCAGTTACAAATATAAACTTCTCCCCTGTGGCACCACATAACTATGCTGTGACAGCATTCACGCGAGTATGTTGATTCTCTTTTATGAACTCTTCTGTCATGTTCTTTTAATTTTATCAGTATTCATAAAAACATCTGCTTTCTAATGAGTCCTGGATGAGAAATCTTGACCACCTGAAATCAGAACTATTGATAACAGCTTGTAATGTTTTTTTTAAATTAATCATTCATAACATGTTAACATAATTGGACAAACCCTACAAGTGCAGAGCTATCCTTTAGCTTGCAGATTGAGTGGAAACAATTATTATATCTGGAATTTTAATAAAACATGCAGTGTAGTGTACTTGCTGGTTGCTACCCATGATTATGGCTTTGAGATAGTTTAGCCCTATGGAATACCCTACCTTAATTGCCTGATCACCTCTTCTCAAACATGATAAAGTTTTAAGCTTCATATTAGCTGTAGAGGACAACCAAGAAAAGAACTTGGAGGTGATTGGCATCGTTTGTACAAGTGTGTTGAGTTGGAATTAAATTTTTTTTTTTTTTTTTTTTTAATGAGCTGAAACATCTATGACCTAGATCTTTATATGCTTGTCTCAGAACATATCAATCAACCCTCTTATTTAAGCTTGTTGATGCTGCATTGTAAAAAGTATACATCCACAAAGATAAATGGTTCCTGCAGTAATTACTTTAAAAATAAAGCAAAGCTATCTGCTGATCTTTACAGTGTATATGAAAGATCATAAGAGCCCATTGATGTGGAACTGAATATCTATGTAATATATATATATATATTATATATTAATATCAGTAATAGTATTGTTGAGGTTTGAGATTGCTTCTCTTCTCTAACACTGCTTTCTAATGTTTTTTTTTTTTTTTTGTTTTTGCAGATCCATATTTATGGGCCATTCTCCCAGGAGCCAGTGAAGACATTTACACGGTTTAAGGATACTGCATACTGTGGGAGGTTCCGCTCGGACGGCCAGCTGCTTGTAGCAGGATGTGAGGACTCTGTGGTGCGACTCTTCGATGTTAGTGGCAAGGTGGCACTCAGGACATTCAAAGGACACACAAAGTACGTTTCCCATGAAACAGTGACTATTAGTGGTTTGTTAGTTTTTGCTCTCTTTTTGTTGTTATTTTAATTTTTTTTTTTTTGTAATTTTTCTGTTTGTTTATTGATACCCAAAATTGTGCAGCAAATTGGGTGAGCATTCCTATGGAAGCCCAGAACTCATGTTAAATGGCATTTTCATCTAGCCCCAGAGACAGCAGTGGACATCAGGCTGTGCCATCTTAAAACTGTTGAACTGAGTCATAAGAATCACCATTTCCTATCCTAACCTCTAATTCTATTACACCTACAATTTATGAACCCTACTCCTCCCAAGCAATGAGCAGCCATGAAATTGATTTCTCAGTCACACAGCTACATATGTCTCTTGGGCTGATCTAATAATAACATTATTTATATAGCACCTTTCTAAAACAAAGTTACAAGGTGCTGCACAGAGCAGACATTAAAAAAAGAAAAGATAAAAGCCAAGGAGACAAAAACAACAAATATGTAAAAGAACAAAATAAATAATCACAATAAAACAGTGCAACAGTTAAAAGAAGGCCTTATGATAAAAGAAGGTTTTCAGTAATGTTTTAAAAGACNAAAACAGTGCAACAGTTAAAAGAAGGCCTTATGATAAAAGAAGGTTTTCAGTAATGTTTTAAAAGACGACACTGACCCAGCCAGTCTGAGATCCTCTGGCAGGAAATTCCACAGCTTAGGGGCACAAACAACAAAGGCCCATCACCTTTGGTAGCAAGGCGAGATTCAGGAACTATTAAAAGGTTCCAACAAGAGGATCTCAAACAGCAGTCAGGCTCATAAGGAGTTAAAAGATCACAGATATAAATAGGCGCCTGACCGTGTAAGGCTGTAAAAACTAGAAATAAAATCTTAAAATCAATTCTAAAATTAACTGGTAACCAGTGAAGGCCAGCAAGAATTGGAGTGATGTGGTCATTTCTTCTGGAACAAGTTAAAAGCGAGCAGCAGCGTTTTGAATTAATGAAGCTTACGACTGTTTCTCTTACTGATACTGGAGTAAGGTGCATTACAGTAATTGAGTCTGGAGGTGATAAATGCATAGATAACCTGTTCTAGGTCTGAAAATGAAAGAAAAGACCTAACCTTAGAGATCAGCCTGAGCTAGATGTGGCTGACCCAACCGGTGTGTATATGGCTACAATGTTACATGCCATGTGTCAGACTCGGTTGTCCAGCCATCATCATCATTTATAAGCCTTAATATTAAACCTTCCAGCTAAAGCATATACCATTACAGGGCACTCATGACATATTTCTTGTTGGTTTGCACCATACAAAAGAAGTGTGTTGCAGGTTGAGTGATGATTCCTTGAGTGATCCATCGACTGAATATCATGATGATCTCAAGAATTCTGACAACTTTTCAGCTGTCTTGCTGACTAACAAACACATGGTTGTGGGACTGCTCTGAATCTGTCTGATTTAAATTGATCTCTCCTCAGGGCTGTACATGTAACAGATTTTACTTCAGACCGCTACCAGATCCTCACAGGGTCAGACGACTACACCTGTCGACTTTGGGACATCCCAAATGCCACTGAGCTCACCTCCTACCAAGAACACACAGATTACATTCGCTGCGGCATCACAAGCAAACTCAACAGAGACCTCTTTATTACTGGTGAGATGGAGTCTTTGAGTGTAGTCAATGCTTTATTTGATTTGGTGTTAAATAGGGTTAAATGCAAGGTAGAGGTTAACTTTTTGTCACTGCAGTGGTTGTTGCATCCCAGAATTAATAATCGATTTTCACTTTTGATTGGCCAGTAGCCGTCAAGAACAGGACTATTAAATGATGGATACTATGTATCACAGTGGAGTAAAGGAATATTTCGCTTATAATACTGTTGCTCCTGATGTCTGTATTGTCCTGTTATATACTGGGAGTAACTGTTTCTGCTAAAGAGTCACTAGTTAGTTTACAAAGGTCTTCATGTTCAAGAACTAGTTCATATTAACTTTATTTTATCAGCTTTTCAGTTGTTGGATGCAACGGACCAAAATTTGGTCAGTTTTACTGACCAAATAACTGACCATTTTGACATTTTTATGCCAGGATCGTATGACCACACACTGAAGCTGTTTGATGCCAGGGTGGATAAGAGTGTGATGACAATGGACCACAACCAGCCAGTGGAGAGTCTGCTTCTCTATCCCTCAGAGGGACTCCTAGTTTCTGCAGGTAGGTAGCATTCAAATATGCATTTGGTTAGAGCTAGTTAATTTTTGGAAATAAATTCACTTCCTTTCTTCATCGCTACATTTTAAATTAATACAAACAAAACACACATCAGTTGTGATCATTGATTCCAACCTAATGCAATCTGGCAAAGTCTCTTAAAACCTGACAGCATTTGTTGGCGCAGGGCACAAAATAAAAATGAAATAAGAATAATTACAATTATGTTTTATTTCGTAATTGTATAAATACGTATATGCTGTGGTATAAGGGTGAACACAAAACATTTTCATTTGATTGTGGCTTAAAAGATCATAAAGAAACAAAAGAATCTAAAAATTGCATTTCACAGACTACTGCCTCCTTGCAAATGAATACAATCATGGACAATGGCTATATAATATTTACTGATAATACTTCCAGGACTTTCTTTAAAAAACAATATTTAAAATATATAATCTAGTTACTCAGTCAACTTATTAGCTAATAGCCCTAATTATTTAGTGTCTTCTCTCTTTAGGGGGGCGTTATGTGAAAGTGTGGGATCTCCTGAAAGGAGGCCAGCCTCTGGTGTCACTAAAGAACCATCATAAAACTGTTACCTGCTTGTGTCTCAGCGGCAATGGAGAGAGGTTGCTGTCAGGCTCTTTGGACAGGTACATGGATATTTGATGTATGTATTAGGATTGATTGATAAGCTCTGAGCTCCTATCAAAGAACACCCTGAAAAGTATTACCTATTTTTTCATCACTGTATCCTTACAACTTGAATACTTCTGACAGTGATGCTGGAGGAAATGTTTTTTATTTTCCACAGTCTTTTTTTGGCTGTCCAAACAGTCCCTCTACTCATCATCTGAGGCCGACCAGAGCCATTTTAATGTTTTGAAAGAGTTATATCTCTTCTTCTTCTTTTCCTTTCGGCTTTCCCTTCAGGGGTCACCACAGCGAATCATCTGCCTCCATCTAACCCTATCCTCTGCCTCCTCTTCTCTCACACCAACTAACTTCATGTCCTCTTTCACTACATCCATAAATCTCCTCTTTGGTCTTCCTCTAGGCCTCCTGCCTGGCAGTTCCAACCTCAGCATCCTTCTACCGATATGTTCACTATCCCTCCTCTGTACATGTCCAAACCATCTCAGTCTGGCCTCTCTGACTTTATCTCCAAAACATCTAACATGCGCTGTCCCTCTGATGTACTCGTTCCTGATCCTATCCATCCTCGTCACTCCCAAAGAGAACCTCAGCATTTTAGTCTCTGCTACCTCTAGCTCTGCCTCCTGTCTTTTCCTCAGTGCCACTGTCTCTAAGCCATACAACATCGCTGGTCTCACCACCGTTTTGTACACAATGTAATCAATGGAGCAGATGTGCAAAAACCCATCAAATATATTACCTTCTTACAGAATATTACAGGCCTTCTTTACTTCTTGATGTGTCAGGCATATAAATTTTCAGTCAATCTTTGCATTATATGTATATGTCAGAGGTAGCAGATGAAAGAAAGAAAACTAGTATAATATGTGAAAATTATTGCAGCTGCTACGTGTTGTCACTGTTAAATACTTGCTTTGTAAGAATGTTAAATGTTAATCTGATCTAATATAGAGCCTCTGTTTGTCCTTTCAGGCATGTGAAGGTGTACAATACAACCAACTACAAAGTGGTCCACAACTTTGACTACGCAGCCTCAATCCTTAGCCTGGCTTTGGCTGTAAGAAAAACAATGTCCTTCTTCCATCAAATTATTAGATGTGAAAATTAATGAATGTTTTAAGATTGTGTGGTACTTAAAGTATAAAGGTACATTGAGATTTGTGAAACCAAATATAGAGACAGGACAAATAGATGAGTTTCAGCTTAAATTAGAAATCAGAATGTCACAGTAAAGTAAAAGGCAAGGCACTACACAAGCTGATAGTCATGGTTTGCGGTTATCCTGAATTTTATGTCTCCACTTCATTAATGAACAGACAGGATCAAAAACAAAAGGACCTGATTAAAACAAGTAAAGCAGCAGTTATTGATAGGCACTGATAACTTGCTTGTATTGATAACTTGATTATTGCCTATGTCTTACTGTAAGTTAATTCCAGTCCCATCAATCAAAAAATGTAACCATTCAAGTGCAAAAACACTTAAATAGTTACATTTATTTTTAGCTGAACATGCCTTATGAGAGAACAGTGAGTTGAGAGATTGGCCCTGTGACTCAAAAATCATATATCAAATTTCTGCAACAGCCAACAGAAATATCAAGTATTTTGAGAGATTTACTGACAGAAGTTGAACCAGTACACCCTCTTCTCCGGGTGCTGGAATGTAGGTGTAGATTTCCGGAACTCAGTATGTAACAACGGAAAAACTTAACATTTTTACTGTGGGAATTTGGTGCTTCTGGATTTTCCCTTTTCTATCACCACCAGCATCTTTCACTGTGCTTTTACCTTGTGACAGATTGTTAGTCATGTACAATCCAAACAGGAAGTACTGTCCCAGCTGTAGCCATGGTGTATATTGAGTGTATGAGTAGATACATTTCTAACTGTTGCCTACACACATACTGAAATATTATTGCATCACTTCTATTTGATTGGTTTGTGTGTGTGTGTATACACGGTGCTGCATAAAGTCTGAGATACCATAGATGATTTTTTTTCCCTGAATATTTTCTCTTTTCAGAATTATCAGAAATATAAAAGCCACTTTTATTATCTATAGTCATATTTTATATTGTCATATTTTTGAAAGCTTCACTTTTCCATGTGCCATGAATATCAAAGAAATTCTTAACTATGTGAATGTGTTTTTTCTAACAGCCAGATGACGAGTCCATTGTTGTGGGGATGACAAATAGTGTTCTGAGTATCAAACACAGAAGAAGCAGCAACACTGAAGAAGCAGCCCAACAGAGACGACGACCAGCATATCGTGTCTTTGTGAAAGGGAAAAACTATGCCCCAAAACAGGCAAGGAACTAAGTTTCTATTTAGTGACATGCAGTGCCTGAGGTCAACAGTCTGAGGTGTAATTATTGAGCAGTTATTCCTTGGCTGATCGATCAGCTGAATTTTACAAAGAATTCCGGCTGATTGATCAGCTGAATTTTACAAAGAATTCCAGCTGATTGTATTTTTTTTTCAATTCTAACTTATATAGAGCTTTTGAGATGGCTTATTGAGTTTATTAGTTGTTCCTGATATCTTTGTCCAGGATGATTATCTTGTCAGTAAACCAGTGAAACAGCATCTGGCTAAATATGACCAACAACTCAAGAAATTCAAGGTATCCAAGGCTTTGGATACAGCTATGGAGGTAAACATTTCATGTCTTGATAATGTTAGAAACACATTGATAAGTATAATTTACTGATGCTTCAATTAGCTTATAGTTGTCCTTTTTCAATCAGGTATATAAGCAGTCATGTACTATTTTGTTTTTAAATTACAAGTTTTACAACATGAATTGGAGCACTAATGCTATCCTGCTGAACAGCAGCCCTCATGCACCAACAAACCTTTCAGAGTATCATGATTTTGCTTGTCTTTTATGTACAGATGAATATTTCTGCTTTATTTGTAGTCATGGACAAGATTTAGAAAGCCAGAAATCCCAGTTGCTGTTATAAAGGAGCTAGATCGAAGAGGAACGTTAAAGAACGCTCTGGCAGGAAGGGATGAACAGTCACTTTCTCAGCTGCTCAACTTCCTCATAGGGTAAGACTCAGAAAACAAGCTTAAATGTTGACACGTTGTCAGACTGCACTTCAACTTTGGTAATTCCCTATCAAATTCTCCAGCAATACTTTGTCACATCTGATCTGAAATGATTTTTTTGTTTCTTTCTGCAGGAACTTAGTTGACCCCAGGTTTGCTCCTGTCCTTGTAATAGCAACTGAGATTATCCTGGATATTTATCAGTCAGTAATCGGCCAATCGGCAGTAGTGGACCGACAGCTTGTGCGTCTGCAGGAGCTGCTGGAGAAAGAGATTGACTACCAGCAGGAGCTCCTGGAGGTGCTGGGAATGTTGGACACATTGTTTGCCTCCTCCCTCCCTAGGAAGGAGGTGTCATGCTCTGGCATCAGCAGGGCAAATGGCTTAGTTCAGGGAGGAGCAGCTGCTTCAGGACCACAGCTTGAGGCCAGCTGAGGCCTCTGGGATAGAACTGCTTTACAGTGGCTTAGAGTTCCTTTACAACTCTGGAACATCAGACAGCTGGAAAAACCTTTCCCTATAGCAAAGGCTTAAGGCTTCATACCATGGACTTCATTTCTAAGCAGCAACATTGGTACAGGTTTTTAAGAGACAAATGGTCTTCAACAACTAAAAGTGACTGCAAAAACAAAGAGAATGTTATTGTAAACATACATTTATGTATGAAGAATCTCTAGATGGATGTTGAAGCAAATCATTGTTTTTAGAAGTCTTGTAATCATCTTTTCCATCTAAATGTGTGCGTGATATCTTGGTTGATGTCTGTTTTTTGTTTTCATAAGACTTGGCATCGACAAATGCTTGTTTTATAGGATAATAAATGAATCTTTGTAATACTGAAATGAGTGAATAGTCATAAGTGTCTTCCCATGGAGGTGCAGACATGGCAGAAAGCAGATGCCTTCACGCTTAAAAAAAACCAACAGCTCAATTTCTTCTGAACTAAGTTGAAACTGACAAAACTACTTGGTTTCCATCGTTCTTTATTCCATATGTAATAGAAAGTTACTCATGATTTTGACTTATCACATTATAAATATATTCTAAATAATAAAACAAAAAGAAATGCATGGACAAAATATTGGAACCCTTAACCGAATATTTCTTAGCACAACTGTAAGAGACGACTGCAATCAAGCCCTTTTTGTAGCCTCAAGTAAGATTTTTCTGTCTCTCCACTGATAATTTGTCCCACTCCTCTTGAGCAAACTGCTCTACTTCTCATCCACTGAAGGGTATTTTTGAGTTATTTTTTAGGTCATTATCCTGCTGGTGCACTGATGACCTGTGACTGATGCAGCTGTGCAACTTCGCTCCAGAGCACCAAAGCAACCCCTAAACATCACTGAGCCTCCATGTTTGATGGTATGGATGGTGTTCTATTCTGTAAAAGCTTCATTTTGTTCTCTGTGTAGAGTTGGTGTGGGATTTGCAAAAAAAATTCAAATTTTCTACTAGAAGGACTGTGGCTTGTCTACATGCATTTTGACAAACCCCAATGAATGAATGAATAATCTTTATTCATGTGTCCTGCCTTCATGGTCCACCCCACATGGGGTTACAGGACACAGTCACATAAGTAATTTAACATTTCCGGTTCCATACACTTATTTACACAGTCTTCAATGGTACAGTGTGTTTTTGTCATATTCCATGCTTTCTCCACATAATCGACAAATGAAAAAATATTTGTTTCACACAAACTTTTTAGGATATTACACTCATCCATAAAAAATAATTACATCCATCATGATTCTTATTAAATAGGTAAGTTCTTGGAACATGACACCTAGGACAATAAAGAACAAGATGAGTTTCATTTTCAATTTCATGTAGATCACGAAGGGGGCAAAGCCTGTTTTGCTCTTCAGTACCAACAAAACGACCTGTTTCCAAATGTAGAGGTAACACTCCCATTCTTAACTGAGCACACAGAGATCTCTTCCTTTTNCCTGTTTCCAAATGTAGAGGTAACACTCCCATTCTTAACTGAGCACACAGAGATCTCTTCCTTTTATAAATTAAATTTAACATAATTCTCTGTACAGAATTCACTTTTTAATAAATGATATGTTCTAAGTTTTGGTTTATGCTAGATCTCGCATGACCATTTATTGTTACACTCTTGAAAGACTGCTTCTCTAATCAACTCAATGTTAACATACTGTTTCAAAATATATTTTCCTTCATAGCCTGCTTTCAAAAATAAATTATGGACATACTTTGTCCATGGGCCATACATTTGCACATCTGAATGGAACAACTTTTTACACAACCTATCTTCAGTCATACTCACAAGTCTGTTGCATAATCTACATACACACAGCCCAGCGTACCATACAATAAATGATATCAATCATTGTCCAGGCCATTTTACAATATCTTTCTAGGAAAACAAGACTTCAGTTCTTTTTACAGGGTCTTTGTTTTGTTCCAGTGCAAACCAAAAAGCATGTATGTATGCATGATAATATTTCTCAAGACACAGTGGTATATTATTTGAATAAAATCCAAGGGTCCACATGTTTAGCTATGGGAATATTTTATGGCCTCTTGAAGTTTGATCTCCTTCCGTTAGAGGTCGCTGTTATCTCAAAGACACGGTAGACTTGTAGGAAGAGTTTGGGTTTGGAGAGGGAGCAGAGGATGCTTAGTCAGTGGCTGCAGGTCGGACTGGGAGCAACGGCTCAGAATCAGCATTAACCAACTTTTAGCTTTAGCACAGATGTTTTGTTGTCATAATGAAGCGAGTGATATTCTGGGTGTAAAGTGAAGCGGCATGTCAGATTTCTCCTGCCGGAGTTTGAGCTTTTCTGAAGGTAAGCACACCAAGAATAACGTGAAATCCGCTAACTACGCTAACTCTTTCTATTTGCTAATTACAAAACACCTGCTTCCTGTCACCTTATTGACAAATCCTCTAACAAAGCTAACGCATAAAGTTATATAATAGCTTAAACTCCTGTGTTAGTCTTTTGGTAAATAGGTCATTCAATAGGTCATTCAATTTATAAGTTAAATTTAGTTTTCTGATTTACAAAAACCAAATACTTATATAAGACAATTGTCTATGGCGGCATTATTATTCCAATAGTGATTTTCAGATTTGCTGTGTCATATACTTAAATTACAACAGCTCCTCTGGGCTTGATCTGCATGAAATATCTTTGTTCAGTACAGTGTTTTATCAGTTGCAATTGATTGTGAAAGCAAAAGATAATGTGGTTGTAGAGGAACAAGAGTTTGTCTTATTTTTGAAACATTATTGTGTGTGAAGGCCTCACTGCTGTTTCCACTGAAAAAGAGCAGAGATTTGAACCGGGCAGGGCAGAAATAGTAGATTTCTCACTTTCAGGTCACACACATACAGTAAAATACACACTGCCTGGATATCAAATTTTTCTGGTACAAAGTGTACACCAGAGTGTAAAGTACAGCCATCATCATTAAAATCATTGTTCACATAGTTAGGATCAAAAGATTAGTCTGTCTCATGGGAAGACCTCTGACTTTGCTTGGCACAGATAATGATAGATAATCTCATCAGAGTAACTGAAATAACCAACAAATTAATGAGGAATCACATGGCCACATTATATTTGTGCTTCCCTTTTCATTTTTGTCTCTGTCTTTGCCTGCAGCCACTGTGCAGATGGAGCTGAGCAGGAGGAAAGTGCCTCTGTATGTGAGTATGTGCGCTAGTTTACAGGCAAATTTGAGAACATCCTTTCCGCTTTAACCTCAAGAGTGATTATCCCTTTGGAAAATCTCTGCAAACTGGATTTTGGGTTGCAGCCTCATTTATTAAAACCAAAGGTCTGTGGCAAAGATGTGGTGTTCATGGTCAAACAATTCCTTTAAATGAAATGCCTCAATGGCAAAGCAATTAGCATCAAGTTGATAAGATTTCACGTAATAGCTCAACAAGTATAATTACTGTGTAACATTGTCCAGTGCATCATTTTACTTGCTTGGTCACTTTCTTTGAAGGTTTAAATGATGTTAGATTTGGCATTGGGGTCGATAAGGGCATCGTCATCATGACAGGAGGCTGATGTTTGCACCCTTATCAAACAGACTTGCTGAGCCTTTATTGGTCTTTGAATGAAACAATTCTACATTTCTCTGTTTGATTATTTGAGCACTGAATCATAGTTTCTTTGGGGAAAAATGATGTTATCCATCAGTACAACAGGGACAATAGCAGCTTGTTCATTTGTGTATAGAACTAGTAACTCAGTAACTTTCTGCTGTATTCATAGTGATGTTTTTTAATTTGTATTATTTAACCTACATAAGGTTGAAAAGGATTTTTTGTTTGCCATCAATTTATGATGTTTCTGGTCATGTTAAACCTGTGAATGGATCTGTTATGTTCAGGGCTAAGCTATAGTCAAATAGGGGAGGGGTGTGGTCGAATACCTTTTGATTAGTTTCAGTTTTGGATAGAAACAGTGTAAGCAAATGTAACATGAACCAATACTTTTTGAAGATCAAAGGTAGAATCTATTGCTCACACTGTATATAATATATTGCTGTCATTTCAGTGCTTTTCTATTGATATGTTTATCGTGCATTACGTTGAGGTTACGTAAAGGACCATAAGTGTGATTTTGCATGTTTAAGCCCAATAAATACTATCCGCATATGCATTGCTTTACTGACAACCAGTTTCCTAAACATAAAACTGTATTTTAGCTTTTTTGTTATTTTGCCAACACATCCCCTAATCTTTCAAAATCAAATGTTCAGCTGATCTACCCACCTTAAGTATTTGTGGTTTGTACATATTGGGCTCAAACATGCAAAATCACTGGTATGGTCCTTTAAAGGTTATCCAGAATTTAATGAGAATGCCCCATCTTGCCAATTACAAGACACTGCTTTCTTACTACTGAATGGATGAATTAATTCATTTTGTAACACTTACTTTAAAAAAACAGAGCATTATTTTAACAAAAATTCAAAGATGAGACAATGAATGAATTTCTACTGTGTGTTCATACACGTCGGCATTGATGCCAAGGTGGAGGGAGGAGAGCAAACGATAGCGAGCCTGGCAGACACTTACATGCATCAGATCACTTAATGCTGATCACTGTACTGAGTTTGAAAGTCTGTGCCTGTTTCACACTTCCTTGGCCTACAGAAGTTTCTCTCAGTCACAGAATAGGCGATAAGGTAAAAGGAAATGGATTAGTGAACCTGAAGGTGAGGATTAGTGAGAGACAGAAGTAGGATTACCTAGAGACTGAGTCTTGGTTTAAGAGGCGCAATTTCTTTGCCCAAGAAATCAGGTCTGGGGTGCTGTAAGACTTATTAAGTCTCATGGGAAAAACAAGAGGCAGCCTCCTCTGATCTCTCTGAAAGCAAAAAATTCATTCTCAAATTTATACTTACACTCTTATACTAGTGATATGATGTTCAGTGCACTACAGGTTAATTTCTGATGAACTCACTTTCCCTCAGTCAGACTTCAGCTCCTGCCTCAGTCACTCTTTTCTATGTTTCTCAGAATAACCCACACGATATTGTGTTTGTATTACATTCTGATCTATTTATGTTTTTTTCCTTGCAGGCTTGACACATATATCAGCTTTTCCTTTTTTTTTCTGAATTTTTGATCCACCATTGTAACCCTTTTTTTTTTTTTTGTTTGGTAGCTACAATACCAATTTGACGTTTGCAGAAAACTCACTTGAAAATTCAACATTCAGCCTTTTGAATGAGAACAAACCACATGTTGTCGTACCTGCAGTATATCTGACCTTCAGAGAGTTTTCTGAGGCTCCCAGACTCTCACGTGTTACAGGTCTCCCCTATTTATCTTTCCTCTGTCTCAGATCAGAAGTCTAAGGTCTTCTGGCTTGTTGGGATCAGGGCAGGTCTTTACAGTAGACACTAAGACATTCCTATTTTTATTGAGGGGGGAATGTTTTATTGTTCCCTCAAGGGGAATTCTGCAAGGGACTTTGATATACTTTACAGAAATGCAAGAAAGAACCGTGCATCAGGATAGAATTTCCCTCTAAAATAAACCTGCGTCTTTACAACAACAGCAACAACAAATTTTATTTATATAGCACTTATCACAAATACAGGTTACAAAGTGTTTAACACACAATGCCATAAAAGGGCCACAGACAACAAGAACAAAAACACTAAGCAATAAAAAAAATTATATATCTATATATATATATACACACACAAATATATATATATATATACACACACACACACATATATACAGTGGGGTCCAAATGTAAACATAAGAAAAAAAATAAAATAAGGAATACAGTTTTCTACTCTCTGGCTTTATTCTTCTATTTTCCCCTCTCACATTCTCTCACCTGTTTATCTCAGGGCCAGGCAAAGGTATTTGCATTGCTGGATGGTTTAGATGTGGTGCCAGAGGGTGCTGAGGTCTACATCGTTCTGGAAGGATCCACACTGCTCCATGTCATCAGGGCTCAGAGTGATGTCATGCTCTGCTTTATAGTGCCCGGTATGTGCACATATGTGTCTGTCTTCGTGCATCGTTTTTAGTATGGGTGTCAGTGCATGCATGTTTTAATGTCATTTGTGGTCATTTTACAGTGTTTTAAACCAAAAAGGGAGATTAGAAAACCATGTTCAAACATTGAACTGCACATTCTGAAAATCCACATTCTCCAGTCCAGTCTGTGATCTGTGATATACTCAGGCACAGGATTTTGCTGCTTAAATGCCCCCACTCCCCATCCCCCCACCAGCACAACAGGGTGTGTATGCATTTTGCACCATAGTAGTAGTTGTGTCTTGAGGCAGCATACACACGCACGCATGCATTCTCAGTCTCAATCTTGAAGTCTGGAAATGGCAGAGAATCTTATCTGCTTCCTCTCAGGAGGGAAACAGTCCCATAAACAATACATCAACATTGCTGTGACGCTGTGGAGATTAACGTAGACAGCAGGCACTCCTGCAAGCTGGTGATGGAACATGAAAACACAAATAAGCTTAAAATTAAGGGAATAAAAGCCTTTATTACTACTACATGGCATACCTAAAGGAAATGTGAAATCTACAAGCCGCATTTAGGCATTTTCTCAGATGTTACAAGAGCATTTTTTTCTTATAGTTTTATGTTATACTAGCATATTAAGTACAATCCTTGTGTACTTAACATTATTGATAATGACTTCCATAGCCTGTTATTTGATTAGATTTCAGTATATTGTTAAAATTGTTTGATACAGACTTGAAACTTAGTTGAAACAAACAATATAATCCATCAGAGTTAATACTTTAACAGGAAGTGACTTAAAACACATTAGAAGGTGTATTTATATGCTTTAAAGCTTGGGAGTTAGCTGCCAAACAGCAAAATTTTGGTAATACCAAATTTTCATGAGTTTTTGTGTCACCAATGTTTACAGTTTGTCTTTAAGATTGTGATACGAAGTATCATAATGTTGTCCAGTAGACATTTTTGAGGTAATGTTTGCATGTTCAACATCACAAACTAATGGCAGCACAGATGTCAGCCTGCTGATTTAATGTGATTTGGGGGCAGTACATACAGTGCAACGTCTTTTCAATTAAAGAGGTAAAATCTGTCTGGAGTAAAGTCTTGTTTTTGCTGTGATGTGTCCTTCTTTAGGACATAATCTGGCTGAGATGGTCTCTGTGCAGGCCTACCTGTGCTCCGAAACCACACCCCTCATGTGGATGGGTGGGGCTACACTGGAGTATGTCCAAGATGATGCTCAGGTAGGGATAATGCATAAACATACACCAAAACACTGCATGTAAGGTTTAAGCAGTTTCTTACACAAAAATTCTTATTTTTATGTATGCTGTGCAAAAACAGTCCAAACAGAACAATTATTGTAATATTAAGTGTGAAAATAAATACAAGTGGGTACCAACAGGGTGAAATTGTTCCACTTATTTCCAGTGTAGTTTAAAACGATTTAAAGTATTTTGATAAAGTGTCATTCACTGAGATCAAGAAAAATCACTTGGTTTAAGAAAATTTGTGTTTGTGCTGGGAACAAATGAAATCACTGCACACTTTTATCATGGACTTACATTAAGTATGAATGTGATGAGTGTGATGATTGTGAATGAGTGTGAAATTATTCATCACTGTTTTTTCTTTTCTTTTTTTTTTCTCAGGATCTAGCAGAGCATCTGATAATCCACGGACATTGTCTAAGCTCCACAGATCACAAAGAGCTAAGCAGCCTCTTCAGGCTGGGCCAGGAGAGCTCTCGCTGGGCTATGGATCGGCGTGCGGCCCTGGCCGTGGCCAACCTGGATATTCCCCAGAACTGGAATGTACTGGGGAGCCTCAGTGGAGAGGGTGAGAGTATGTTGTATGGCCATTTCATCAAAGAAATGTTGGATTAAAGAATATTATTCTGTAGTTTTAAGCCATTTCTAAGACAACATGGAGCACTAGAATGTTTATTACAGAAGACATTCTGGCAATTTTGTGACTAGTCAAAATTAAATTAAGGTGTATTGTCAGGCCAAAGTGTCTCAGCACTTTCAGTAATATCAAGTTGTTAAAAGAAAAAAAAAGACAATATATCAAAGAAGATACAAAAAACTTTGTTAAAGCCAATTGTTGAACTAACCAAATAGAGAGAGGATGGTTGAAAATGTTTTTGATAGTGGGAAAAAGTTGGTTTATGGAGAGACTTTTGTGAGTGAGGAGTATGAGAGCAGCAGATTTAGTACATGTATGTTATGTGAGTGATACAGTGAGTGTGAGTGAGCTGAAATAAAGCTGACAGACCTGATAACTTAATTTCTCAGCGTCAGCACTAGAAACACTGGAACCAGTGTCATGAAAGACAGGTGAACTTTTCAACTCTTCTACCCTTCCACCCCCCCACCCCCCGNCCCCGCTTCTCCACCATCATTCCATTTTCCACGCTCATTGGGCTGAGATCGGAAGCGACTGTGGTCACATGTTCTCCTGTTGAATTCATCAAAGCCAATTAAGCAGAATGTAATGTGGTTAATAGAGCTTCTCCATCTGGAAGTAGCTCCAGGCAGAGTTCAATAAATCTGACAGCATGTGTGTGTGTGTGTGCGTGTGTTTGTATGATTTGAGTGTTTGTGTAGGGCCACCAACATAAATAACAAATCAGATGTTGCGTTAATACAGTTATGGAGGTCTGTTTCATTGCATTGTCTCCCTCAGAATGTCTGCAGTAAAGCACTCTAATTTGATAACACTGCTTATGAAATCACTCTGCTTATTATGTTGTATCCAACTAAATTATCAAACCCCAACTTTCTTTTTCTTGTAAGCTTTATTTTCCTGTGCATTCTGTGTGTTTCACAACACTCAAAAATGTACTTTTTACTGTCACAATGAGACTGCTTCTAGGTTTATCTTTGCTGTCTTGATTCTGAGAACTTCAATTATTATCTATCCAGGCTGAGTGCATTTCTCAGAAAGGAGCCTTCAGTGTTTTGATTGATCATCTGGCAAAGGTGTTATGTAATTGAAATCTGTCTTTATACCTCAACAAGGCCTGTAGCCCACTCATACTTTGGATGCGATACATCAAAATCCCTGGACAATGAGAAACAGGACTTTTGAGAAACCCAAACAGAAAAAGAGCCATTTTCTGTAAAGTCAGTTTGGGTTACATTTCACAAGGTCCTGTCTGGCTTTTTACTCTGAGGTTACTCCAGCCTAAATAGAAAACATATTAAATCTCATTTAATACGTAAAGGTATAGCTGTCAAGCCAGTTTTTGCATTAAAATAAAATGATTTTAAGGGTGTTTGAGCCAGTGGTCTGGGCACATTCTGTGCTGTGGCATTCCAAGTTTATTCCAGTTTAGGGACCTTTTCTACATGTTACCCTCCTTCATCTCTCTCCACATACTTCCTTCACCCTCCATTGACAGCTATCTATTAAGGCAAAATTGCCAGAAAAAAAAACAGCCATAATTAATAAAATGTATGTGAAATGCTTTATGCTTAAAAACTGTACCTTTACTGCACATATAATTTGATAGTCATAATCTTTGGTTTTGCTTCTAAGCTACACAAACACAGGGTTCCTTCATTGAGTTGATTTACTTACCACTATTCCTCTTTGCTAATGCAGTTTTCTGTGACTAGCTTAATGTTCTGAACACTGAGATAAATTTCCCCTTAAGTAGCTCCAGTGTTTCCAGTATTGCTTATATATTGTTTATGAGTTCATTCCAACTTTTCATGAATGCTGAGTGAAATATTCAAACCAAAAAAAAAAAAAAAAAAANAAAAAAAAAAAAAAAAAACACTTTTAATGGCTGTACTATTCCATCAAATAGAAATTTTCTAGATGTCTTGTGCATAAATTCATACACATTTTCCCCAAAATTCAACTTACATATATATATATTTCATATGTTTGAAAACACTGAGATCTCCACTACTTCTATGAGGTTGAGCAATGCATGTCATCTGTCATAATGGAGTCACTAGATCCAGCAGAACTGAACTGAACTTAAAGGGGGGAAAGTCTCAAAAATGGTGATGACCAAATACAGGTACTGTAAACTGAAGTGGAAAAGATAATCACATGAGTTATTAACACTAACACTGGCAAAGACATTTAAGAGTAAATTTGCTTAATACCACTATAAACTATAGCTTTGAATTCATCATTGATTTAAATGATCACCTCTTATAATCTTAACAAGCAATTAAAATATGAGCTTCAGCAAACCGGTATTGACTTCAGGGCCACGTACGATATTGTAAGATGAGTTGTCCGTCCTCCATATTTTCAGGATGACTGAACAATTTTTCTTTCACAACATTTAAATGTACCCACTTTCTATCTTTTTTTCTGCACAGAACGTCACTTCAGCATAAAGAAAGATTTAGATGTTAAATTTAAAGATATGGATAAATCTGTTTTGAAACTCAAACAACACATAATTCCAAGCTTGTTTGACTGAAGTTTTGATCTGGAAGCTTTGCTGGACTGCAGAGTGGCAGCCTCAGAAATAATAACCTGTCACTGGTTTTACTGCTTAAAAGTGGGTCAGTGGAACAGAGGGATCCAGTACTGTGAAAGCGAAGAAAAGGAAATTGGTGCAAGAGAAGAAAAATTAGGACAGATCTGTGAAATTTAGGTTAATTATCTGGACAAGATTCTCTATGTGTTAGATTCTTTGATTTTGTTACACTACAGGCCAGAAGTTTGAGGCCACCCCCAGATTATTCCCTTGCCCCAAACTCCCTTGCTTATGTGTTTTAACATTCTTTTCAATAGCCTGTTGTCTGCCTTCTCCCAGATCATTTTGATTAATGCTACACAGTTGAGTCATGCTAAATCTAAATCTGGGGTGGCCTCAAACATCTGGCCTGTAGTGTATATTAACATTTTATCTCGTTTCCTCTCTTCTTACTGTTAACCTTCTCCCTCTCTTCCATTCAGAATCTTTCTCCAATCCCAACGCATCTGTTAGTACAAAATCACTTCTTTAAAAGAATATGTATCTACATTAATGATCACCTTCCCTCTTCTCCAGAGCACGGTCCCAGAGAGTCTCCCCTCCACCTGGCAGTGCGATGGGGTCTGTGTCGCCTGGCGGAACTGCTGCTTTGCCAGCCGGGGGGTCTGNACCTGGCAGTGCGATGGGGTCTGTGTCGCCTGGCGGAACTGCTGCTTTGCCAGCCGGGGGGTCTGATGGCCATCAGCCTGCCAAATGAGGAGGGAGTCACACCACTGCAGCTGGCACAGGCAGCTGGCAACAGCGAGCTGCTGGAGCTGCTCACACAGTAAGATTATAAGCTCTGGCACTTTAGGGAAAGAAGCTGACAAATAAATCACTGTTAGCTGTTACGTTAGCATTTAGTTCAGAGCTTTAAAGTAAAGGAATGCTTTCCTTCAAATGAGAGCGAGAAACAACCCAGTTTTACAGTAACTATTACCCCAGATAATTTGGATTCTTTAAATTTCTCAAGTTCTATACATTCATACATCTTGAAATACATTTTATTGACATATCATTAAAAGTTAAACAGCTGTTAGCATTACCTATCAAACTCGGGAATGTTTTGTTTGAAACAAGTTGGGCTCAATGCGGGATCCATAAATCTTGGGCAAAGCTTTATGGGCTATTATTCATGTGAAAACAAAAAGAACATCATGTGCAGTGAGTGACCACCGTTTTAGGGAGCTGCTTTATGAATAAATGTGTTTAAATCTATCTTTACACATACAGTGTTCTCCAATATGCATTAAGAATATTATCCAGAATGTAATTTTTATTTGTTCTTATTAGTGATTGAACTAACTCATCTGCCTCATGTAGTCCGCCCAACCCCCTTGCCACGCCTCCAGCAGGTCTGTCCCAGGTGTGGGCAGNGCCTCATGTAGTCCGCCCAACCCCCTTGCCACGCCTCCAGCAGGTCTGTCCCAGGTGTGGGCAGACCGGTCCCGCTTGCTGAGGTTCTGTCATGACACAGGCAACCTGACGCTGACTGTCCGACAAAACCTGAGGTGGAGCTCAGAGCAGAGCCGACACTCTGACATCCTTCTTCTCAGAGACAGGCTCAGAGATGAGGAATTCATCAGAGAGGTGATTACAAAGGATGATGATGCTGATGATGATGCTGATGATGATGATGATAACTAATTATTTTTAATGACAATATTATAAAAAATAGTACTGATACAGTACAATACAACTTCTGTCAAATGTTACTACTAATACTACGACCGTGACTACTGTTGTCACTAGTTTTACTGTTCTGCTACTGGTAATATTATTAGCTCTAATAATACTTCTAACACAAATACTACTGTTCTTATGATTACTTTACTGCTGCTACTCATTGTCCTGCCACTCCTGCAATGATACTGTTAATGCAGAAACTGCTGCCATTATACTGCACTGCTGCTACCATAATCAAACTTCACTGTAACTACTGTAACTGTTACTCAAGCTGTACCTAGCATCTCATTATCTGCACATTCACCTCAAGTGTACACTTAATGCATACACAACTGCAGTTTCATGTATGAAGTACAGGAACGAACCTCTTGTTTGATGATTTTTATGGATTACAGACATCCAGAAATTCATGGACAGATTAAATGTTTTTTTTTTTGTTTTTGTTTTTTTTAAAGGTGGTCTTTGGTCCAGATTAAAGATCATTGTCACCAAAATTTAAAACAGGAATTTTCTTTTCCTCCCATATTGGTTGACAGCTCTTTTTTTTTTTTTTTTTTTNTTTTTTTTTTTTTTTTTATTAAAAGACAGCTCTTTTTATTATTAAAAGAGCTGTCAACCAATATTGACTGTTTGTTCACATCAGCAAATTTGTAATCACAGAATTGCACTGGTCATTTATGATCCATTTAGAAACACAAATATTCATCTCATCTATAAAGTAAATTCTCTAATTATGTACAGTATATCAATATAGTGTAATTAAAAATTTATCTAGCTTGTATTGTCCCAAACTGCATGATATAGACCTGACAGTATGCTCAAACTAAGCCCAAACAGAAAGTATGACATTTCACTTGTAAGTATGGAGTTTTCTTTATTTTCTCACTTTAACTTCAACTTTTTCCCTTCAGATCAAAGCACTAAGGAGGGAACGAGTGGAGACCATCTTAGAGAAGGAAGAATTAGTGGATGATCCTGTAGAGAACGGTATTATCTTCTTTCTCTCTCCATGTAGGAGGCCTGGCTTTAATAATAAGCCCACTCCTACTAGTCTCTACTACCTACCAGTACTCTGCCATTTTTGTTCAGTTGATACAGAGAAAGCTCTAAGATGTCAAAATAAAGTAGTTTGAATCACTACAATTTTGATAGAAATTGACTGCCCTCTGCTGGGGCTTTGAGGTACTGTGTGTTTGTAAAACATGGTAAGAAGAAAAGACGAAAGTAAACAATCCCTGTGGAGGGGTCAGGCCATTGCAACATAAATAATAACAGTGTACAGCAAAGAAAATACAAAATAGTATACAAAATATATCATATACAAAATAGTGAAAGAGGGTGTCACATGATCATAAGCAGTCGACCATTTTAGGCAGAATAGGCAGACAAGGTTGATAAACTATAATCAAATAAGAGAGGCAAGATTATTAAAAACAGGCAGGCAGGCATAAAAGGAAGATAACTAGAACTGTTGAAAATGGCTATAACAGGCAACAATCCATCATCTACCTGGCTGAGAATAAAGTGAGGTGGCTGGTATTAGGGAGTGGGCTGATTAGGGAATTGGGAGCAGGTGAGTGGGTCAGTTGTTAAGCAGAGGAGGGAGACTCAGGAGTGACAGCTGGTGGACAGGTGGAGAGTTGCAGCCTTGTGACAGTATGTTCAGAAGCCCTGTATGACTGAATTTCTGTATCTGTACAATCTACGTTGGCTATACATACAGTACGTGCATGTGTGTGTGCATATATTTGCATACATGTGTTGACAAAAGCAATGCTGATTATAGATTAAAAGAAAATGTATACATTTGTAAAGACAGAGTTGAAATTTAACACTATGGTTCTTAAAGACCACAGATTTAAAGTCTCTCTCTCTCTCTCTCTCTCTCTCTCTCTCTCTCTCTATTTGATCCAGCTGGCGTCAGTCTACAGTCTATCAGACTTAATGAATGAATGTGTTTTATGGTATCATGCTGAGGCACAGAAAGACCTTTGTCAGATTAGGGTTGTCGTTCAGCATTTTTCTATACACCACATCATCTCTGCTTTCAGCCTTTGCTTTCTCTCTCTCTTGGCTCCTCATGGTTTTTGTCACTGACTTTCTCTCCCAGCCTATATATCCTTTATGGGTTGTTACCACTTCTTTCTCCTGCACTTCCTTATTTTTATGTGACCCCAGGCTGCGTATCAAACCACCCAAGCACTGATTTCTTTGTGTCGTTGCTTTGTTTCTGGTAAGCAATCATACACCGTGTCTCTTTGATCTGGGAGACGCGCTGTAGTTAAATGAAATGAAAGGAGATCACACAGTTAAGATCCCCTGAGGTTATGAAAAGTAAACAAAATAAGATCTCATTTCAGCAAAGCGTGCACTACATAGAGCATACGTCATTAAAAAGTATGACAAACATGTGTATGTACTTGAATGTGTTTTGATTTTATGGTTGCTATAATGCACTTTTCTCCTTTCAGGTCTATATCCTCATTTCAATGGAGGAAACTCCGCTGCAGAGGAAAATGTGAGTATTTTATGTAACAACAACTGTCTCATTTTAATTTGTATACACAAAGTCAAAGAACTCTAGAAATACTTAAGTTAAAAGAGCTTCATCTGATGACATCTGTTCCATCGTTGTTTCATATTTCCAACGTACGATGTATCAATTCTGCATTGTTAAAGTGTTTTTATTTTGTCAAATATGAGCATAATTAAGATATGCTTCTGAAACATGTTATTAATTTTGTGCCATCAATTGCTGTAGCAAAATAGCAAAAATCTTGATGTCTAATGCTAAAATATAATTCTCAAAGCTGTATTCTATCTCCAGGAACATGTGCTTCAGCTAGTTACATACCTCAGTTCTATGTGTTAACACATCAGCAAGAAGGGGGCTCTGAGTTCTGTGTCTCAATGCTCCATATTGTTTCGTTCTCATTGTTAAGGTGTTGGAGTCAGCACCTGGTCCATATTGCTGAATAGCGGACTCTGTGAGCGTTCAAGTGTGTATTTGTGTTTTTAGAGGTGTGGCATATGTACATGATTCTGGCCATCCTCTAGGAGCTGTTTTATGTGGTACAGATGGTTACTTAATTGATTTCTCTCACACACACATGCACACACCAGCGTACTTGCTACAACACTTGTGTTTTTGTACTTATGCTTACTCCTTTTGTTGTTTTTATTGCATGTTTCTAGCATGATGAAAAAGTCTCATTGCCTCTAATGTGCCTGCTATTTGGTAAACGACTCCCTGTTTCAATGTCTCTATTCAGGAGTATGAGGAGCCACTAATGTTTTGCTTGAATGAGGAGGATGAAGAGGATGACCCATCGCAGTCTGACTCTGGTAAGGGATAATTTTATTTTAAGAGTTTCTTGAAACTTCCCTCTGTGCAAGGTTACTTTTTATAAGACAAAACACCTCTTTAAAAATATATATATATATATATAGAGAGAGAGAGAGAGAGAGAGAATTTTAGACCATGCAGTGCCTCAGCTGATGTAGCTCATGTTTTGTTCAGACTGAAGTTGATCGTTGTTTTTTTAGCTGGTATTATAGTCATAGGAAGCTATCCAAGTAGCTTCCAGTCAGAAAGTGAGTCCGACTGCAGGAAACATTTCCTTTCCTGAACAGAACTTGGAACTCAACTCTAATCCTCAAGTATGACTGTCTACCATCCTCACAGACTATAGGATCACATTTCAGTCGCCTGACTTGTCTCTGGAGGTTTTGGAGTGGTGTCATTCTGTATTTGAAGTGTAGTGTTTTTAAAAGCCACATGCCAAGAACCGTCCTGTACCTAATCTGCAGTCATCCTAGGACATTCCTGACAACAACAAAAGGAAAAGAAAGATGAATTCTAAAATAGGTGGCTGAGTGTGGCTTCATTCTGATCTTGACTGGCTGGTGTGGCTGGGATGGGAAGGGAAGGATTTGTGAGTGGGAACATCCTGTGGGCTAATAATTGGCTGGTATTGCAGCAGAGCAGACCGATGCTTCAGTATAAGAATGCTGTGGTTACAAGCTGAGGCTTCAGGCTTTATAACACTTGGCATTCAACATCTGCAATTTTAACATCCTGCGGCAAGTGTTGTTTTACATGTGATATGGTTTAGTCTATTTGTGTACTGTGTGTGTGTGTAGATTTTAACATTCTCTGCAGGGCAGGGCTGGCCCGTTCATTAGCCATATAGGTAAACTGCTAAGGGTGCTTAATAAATATAAATTGATAAATTAAATAAATAAGATATGTGTGTATGTGTGTGTGTGTGTGTGTGTGTGTGTGTGTATGTATATATATATATTCANTGTGTGTGTGTGTGTGTGTGTGTGTGTGTGTGTGTGTATGTATATATATATATTCATTTTAAATTAAAGCTATTGTTGTCCTCACATTGCTAAAAAATGTATGTTTGAGAGAAATGCTCAAAAACACCATGACAGCAAGTATTCTTCATCTGTTACCTCATCTCACTGGAGTAGCAAGTTACCTTTATTTTTTTAATTACTATGGGGTATTCATTTACTCTATACTGGCCATGCAAATCACGGGAAGCCATGTTTGGAATTATTACCAGCATAAATGAACACAGTGAATGGCATTCAGTGGTTTTATGTTGGTAAGGTAAGAATGTTTAGCATTTACACACATTTTATTTTATTACTGTGATGGCTACCTTCAGCTCAGCCAGTCAGGGCTTTGATCAGTGGGTGTAATAAAGAATGCAACAATAATGCTGTGATTGCTGTTAGTATTTTGGCACAGTATTTCAAATTTAGAACTTGTTGTATGAGGTAATAGTGGTAACCGCTGCACCACCATGCAGCCCTGCCTGTCTGTCCACAGACCTTAAAACTAACTTTCTGACTGCTGTGTGCTTGCCTGCTCCCACTAGAATTATTTTCTGGAACTGGTGTGGACTGTTTTACCCTTAAGTCCTTACGTGTTGTGTCTGCATCTGACTGCTATCCCTGCTGCCACTGTTTGTGATAATCGATCCTCAACACGTACACAGCAACATGTGCACAACTTCTTCACCCTGGAGAAGAATCAGCTCTCTGGCTACTGATACATGATTTGAACCTGCTGCTCCATCACAGTACCCAGGAGTGGCTGATGCTTTGGTATTTCAGCTCTTCATCCTGGAGAAGAATTTGCTAATCTTCTGTAATATCTTCCTCTGACTTTTCACTTCAATGGAACCTGAGGCTCATTCTCCATCATTACAGGTAGACGGTGACGATCCATTGTCTAATGCTGATTCACTGCTGTATCTAGCAGTGGCTCATGCTTTATTTGAGCTTGTCATCCTGGAAAAACTTTTCATCTTTATCATCATCTTTAGTATCTTCCTCTGACTTTAAACTTCAGGGAAACCTGAACCTTCTTCATCACCGCCAGCATTGACCTCATCTGAATCTCCATTTATATTTCTTATTAGCCTCTTTGCTTGTTAGTATCCCCTTGCTTAACAATACTCACTTCAACATCCTTGCTGTGTTCTCAAGACTCCCTCTCAATGTCATATTTGAATTTAAAAATACTCATGCTTAAAATGACTCAGGTGTTTTCTGTGTCACTGTTTCATGATGATAATAGTTATTTAGTTCTTGCGGAATTTCAGTTCCTCATTTGAAATTCCAAAGTTGTCTGGCATTACGAGTGACCCTCAGTTTTGTGTGGACATATTGCGATTCCAGTTTGTTTTTATTAGTGTACGCAATATGGCTCCTTGTCTTTAGTTAGTGCGTCATCAAATCAACAGACAGGACTGCTGTAGAGAGCTTCAGTGAGGGATGAGGAATTTGGAACATAGCTGTCATGTTCCCCCTGTCTTCTTGATGTCAGAGCTCTCTCTCTCTCTCTCTCTCTCTCTCTCTCTCTCTCTCTCTCCTTGTCTTCCATACTTCTGCCTCCCCCCTTTCCTCCATCTTTGCCCTCCTAATGCCCCCACATTTTAAATACTCCACCCCAAAACACACACTTACCCAAATAGCACACACACACACACACACACACAAAACCCTCGTCTTCTGTCCTGTCTCCTCCTACCTCAGCTCACCCCCTCATCCTCCCAGGCCAGTATTTTAATGTGAATTTAGTAAGCAAACGGCAAAGACCACTTCATTCCGTGAAGCTGTCTGAAGAAAGGAAGGAGATCCACATGTGTGTCTTTAGTAGACATGCGTGTGGAGAAGGCAAATGCAGTGGGGAATAGTGCTCTGAAGGGGGCAAGGGGTATAGGATAGGAAAGAAGGGGGTGTTTGTGGCTGAATGGGGGTTGCCACGGCTTTGCTGAACGCAGTTTTCCATCAGCCTCTTGAGATCCCCAGGGAGAGAGAGAGAGAGAGAGGAGGAGTGTGAGAATTGTTTGTGTGTGTGTGNGGGGGGGGGGGGGGTATGATGTGGGTAGTTAGATAGAGTGAAAACAATTGATTAGAAAATGAGAGAATGTAATGTTTAATATTTGACATAACTTGAATCAGGCTAAAAGAGTCTCTGACCCTGTCTGAAGGATCTAATCAGAGAACGGAAAAAAGGATTAAGCCTCGCGCAGACCCCACAAAGGCAGCATTAATGTTCATCAGTACAGNCACACACACACACACACACACCCAACCTCACTCACACAGAGAAATACTTTAACTCTCTTCTATAGCCGCATTTTACATCCTTTCCCTGCCTCTGCTTGTATTTCACCATACGGCTGCAACACTTCCATCCTCCCTCTCCTTTTCTCTCTCACAACCCTTTATTTATGTACATTCATAAAGCTCAGGTTTGGCCTTTTTCTACAGCCCCTTTGTGACTGCATTATCTCATAAACTTCCCCTGTCTTCATCCCCTTCTCTCATTTCTACCTCCTCTGGCCAGATTTACTTGCATTCTAGCTGCAAATGAAGCAACGTATTGCCTCAAGCCTGCAAGAAGAGGAAAAGGAAAAACATAAAGAGTGAAGAAGAAAACAGCAGCAGCTCTCACTGCCGTCTCCATGGTGAGGCTGCTGACCTGGCAGNTGGCTTTGACATGCTAAAATAGAGAGAGAGAGAGAGAGAGAGAGAGAGAGTGTGAGTGAATGAAGTGATTGAAATGGGTTCTCTTCAGAGTACTCTTTGGACATTGCATTATGCATATGAGCATTTGGTGCAAACGGCTTGTATGCTGGAGTNGTACTCTTTGGACATTGCATTATGCATATGAGCATTTGGTGCAAACGGCTTGTATGCTGGAGTGTCTGGAGTGCATGTTTCTGCAGTTGGACATATTCCTGAGACAATCATGAACTCACAGAGTCAATGATTTCTCCGGTGTCTGAGACTCTCCTCTGCTGCGCTCTGTCTGCCCTCATGTTTGTCTTCACTGTAGGTTCTGAAGTTACTTCTGTGTTTGAGTTTGTCTCTCTCTCTCTCTCTTTCTGTTTCTCTCTCCCTCCTTCAGCAGTCACTCTTTCTGGCCGTCAGTACCCTCCTCCCCCTCCTCCTGTCAGCATGTGTTGATCTCTCCCTCACCCTTTGTACTGTGTGTGGTAGTTGAGTGAGAGAGAGAGAGATAGAGTCAGCGTGAAAGAGGGAAACCCAGAGTTGGCACAGATTTGAGTAAATGAAAAGAGAAGGAAGATTGATAGAGACAAAAAGCAGGAAAAGGAGAAGAGGGAGAACACACTGATAGGTCCCAGCTCTGTTAGATAGTTGGTTCAGAGTTGTGGAGGGGGAAGGGGAGGATTGTAGGGGGAGGGGTTGTTAGGGTAGACAGGGGGAACATGCTGGCTCACTCCTGGAGTGACAGAGTCTACAACGGGGCTTTGGGAAAAGAGTAGCTTTTTCCAGGAGGAGACACTAGCCTGTCCAGCCACTGAGAAATGGATGTAAAGTGAGACATTGTTCATTTATTTATCAAACATCTTCAGATGTTTGGATGAAGATTTTCGTAAAGAGAGCAAGTAATGGATTCCGACTCTGACTCTCCTTTCAACTACTCCTGGCCTTCTTTCCCCAAGATGAGGATACGTAGAAAGACAGGAAAAAAAGGTAACAGAGTGGTATTTGACAGATTTATGAATTTCAGCTTATTCACTTATACAAGGTAGAATGTCACATCGATAGCTATGTAAGTTAGGATACTTTTCATTTAACAGATAATTGAATATCATTGGAAAACACAAGTATCACTGACATGTTGGCCACTGCCTTTTTTTTTTTTTGATGAATATTACATGCATGTTGATGCTGAGTTTGTAGTTTTTCTTTTCTTTTATCAGTTTCATCTGTCCCCTTATAATTTCATCATGTTGTAGATGGCATCATCAGCGCAGAGTGAAATTTTTCCCATTACCACAAACGACCCTCCTGGCAGACGTGTTTTACCCTTCACTGTGGAACAATGAAGTTAAAATTAGACTGTTCCCATTACACATTCTTACTCACCGGCCTCCACTGCAGCACAATCACAGTGAGATAACTACATGTTTGTCAGTGATGTAACCTGATATCTGGCAGTATGTTGAGGAATGTCAGATGTCCACTCCACTCCTCCAGTCTGATTGAGTTTTTCTTGCTTTCGACGTCCTCAGACCACAGTGCTGTGTACATGAATGAACCCTGCTGAGATGTAACCCTGATATGACTGCTTGGATCCCTGATATTAAGCTGTGCAAAGTTAATGGCTGCTTGTCACACACCTACACCCAGTCTGCAGATGCTCACCCCCATCACCTCATTCAAGTCTTACTGAAATGTCATTTGCACTTGGATGCCACGTTTGCCACATTTTATTGTCAGTTCATGAGAAACTGAAACAATCAAGTTAATCCTGGTGGTGATTTTACTGTACACTTGGCAGTATCTCTTTATTAATCACTAGGGAGCTAAGGTAAATGCTTATAATAGTATAAAATTAAGCTACAGTGGTTAAACAGTTCATTGCCTGTGTGTATATGTTGTGTGTGTGTTGGGGGAGTGTAAGAAAGAGAGACAGAGGAAGGTCAAGTTACTGCTGTGTTTGTGTCATGGCTCAGCTCCAGTGTTTTTTTTTCCTTCATCTTTCAACATAAACTGTTGGCAGATTATCCACATTATTGCTTCTTAATTGTGATTGACATGTCCAGATTTTATAATAACTGCTATTCAGTTTAAGAGCAGAAGCCACCACACTACATAGCCTTTTTTACAGTAACCTACCATACGTTCTGCAGGTGGACACACTTTTTTTTTTGAAGTGTCAAGAGCTGAAATAAAGTGCCCGTGCTGTAATAATGCACCTGTGAAGTCAAATGATGTCAGGTGTGTTTATTTCTTCACTCTGCTCGCTGTGTGCTCTGGGTTTACTTCTTACTAGATCTCTTGGGCTAAGTGACACACTGAAATGTAAACACAATGTGAGCTCACAGTGTGATGCTTGGACCAGGATGTTTGACCGCAGGTGTCATAACTCAGTGGGAGTTTGGGGATTTTGGTGGACAATTGCTATAATGATTTAAACTGCCCTCCAGAACACTGAAGTCAAATAATTACCTCTCCTCTTTTATAAGGTAATAGCAGCCTCTGTTTTGATTCTCATTCTCCTCTTTAGGCAGAGCTTGTTATTTTACTCTGGCCTAATTTCTCCCTGCTCTTTGCAAAGTGACAATTGTTTAGTGTGGTGCTTAAAGTGCAGCTTACATTATAAAAGCTGTGACAGCATGAACAAATAATCTTTTGAAAACTATAATAAACAAGCCTCAGTGTTTTTCACAATTAATGATTATGATTCTCTGTTTATCTTGACTTTTTTTTTTTTTTTTTNTTTTTTTTTTTTTTTTGGTATATAAGCACGGCAGCAGCTCCCAAAGAGAGTGAACCTTGAGAAAGAGTCCTTGTGATGGACCTGCCTCCCACCTTTCCATCCTGCCTTCCTCGATGTCTCTCTCCCAGGGGTGTGCATGGGTTGAAGGGTCACTCTGTGTTTAACTGCCCTGATCTGGAACCCTGACACTCACTGCAGTCTTTGTCTGGGCCTCTGTAGATCTCTCTCTCTCTCTCTCTCCCTCTCTCTCTCTTTCTCCTCTCCCAGGCGGTGCTACTGTATAGGGTTAACTCTCACTCGGATACATGCTCTGAATATCACATCGCTCTGAATATGCCTTCTCTGAGCAATATCCTATACAAACAACCCTATAGGCTGTTCTGCATTCTTTAAAACATTCTTTGAAATGGGAAACACTGCACAGGACTCACCAATAAGACAGCTTCTCCAGCAGATAGATTGATTTTGTGCTGCTCTAACAAGGCAGTAATATGAACTCCCTGTTATTCTCCCAGTTAACTAATGTTAAACACAGATTTCGGCGCCTGACAGTAATGTTCACTGAAGCACTGTTTATAGGTCAGAGGTGTGGGAAATGATTGAGTCTTTGGAGGCCAGCTGTGGCTTTGGAGCTGGCCCAGAACCTGAACTATTAGGCCTGTCCGTCATGTTCCTGAAGTGGGTTTATATGGAATAGTATCTACCTTCAAACAGTGATTTGTCCTACATCCCGTTTCTGACCCTCTTTGGATTTGATGTGGACTAAAACTAATCCCATGGTGTGTAACAGAAGGCCTAAAATGACTTTGTGCACATATTACAGATCTGGATTCAGGTTCACTTAGGCAGTGTTTCCATGTGGATTTGCAGATCCACTATGTTTTTAAAAAGCAAGAACAGGCTTTTTTTATTTTCCCATTTTCTTCAGGCTGCAGTAATTTGTAGTACATTTACATTCCTCTGAGAGATATGATGCAGTCCTAAAGATGATTCAGAATTTGTGGGGTTTCAGGAATGATATGGAGTCGATTTTGTGTATCCTGTGGTGGTCTACCATGGACTTGAGTCTATCCCATTGCATTTGATGTGAATGGAAAAGGAATCATCTGGTGTCCTCGTCAACATCTGCTCGACTCCCAGTTTGCATGGCAGATTTATTAGACACACCACCTACAGGAAACACAGCCAATTGTGAGTCTGATTTATTCTCTGCCACAAATGCTGGCACCTACTTGCAGTGCTCGCTGCTTGGAAATGACAACTATGAATTTTTTAGAAGAATTGTTGACTCTTGGCTTGAGAAGTTTAGGAAGACAGAGCAGAGTGAAAATTATGTTTTTGTGTCATTGGCATGGTTTTACAGCCCTGGTATGGCCAGTGTGAGCAATGTAACCGAGCTAATGAGGCTGCCTCTTCAGATTAATGATAGATAATGTGCTGTTACTGTCATATATTCCCTTTTTCCAGGGAGTGTTTCACAGATTGTAAACACTCTTTCCTAATGCTGCACTTTGTATGCATCATCTAATACACAGTCAGAGCTGGGAGCTGTTGGATTTAACCACAATCTGCTCCTATTTGCCATTCATTCAGTAGCTTCACTGGAGTAGTTGGAAGTAACCTTGCAGGTTTACAAGAATAGCTGGGGGGTACGTGGCTTGTTAATTGGTGTATTTTTCCTTATCCTATGGATGAGTGCCATGCAGCTACAATGGAGTTAGACAGTCTAACATCTTTCACATTGAAAATGTCAGTGGTAAGTCCCTCAGAATCAAAGAAGATGGGCTTCTTTTGCCATTGTTTGTTCAATTACACAGTGATAAATCCATTAAAGGAGAGATGGTAGGTAAGATGATTTTTGTCAGCATATAAAATACTTATGTTGTTTGAGGTAAATACACAGTTCACAGTCTCAACATTCAGGTTACACAGGGAAAAAAAAATCCAATGATATGCTCAATAATTCTCCACAGAAACTTTATCAGGAATTTCAAACAATTATGTAGTTATTTTGGAAGCATAAAGAGCGATCTTGAGTAAGTATCATACAATTATATGTTATAAAATATTAGTTAAGAACCCAAATCTTAATTTTCAATAATCAATCATGCCATTTTAAAGCTGAAATGAATGATAACCATGCAGAAAAGTGGAACATTGGACTCTTTATTAAAATATTAGTAACATTAATAAAGTTTTTTGGTGAAATGTTCTTTAATCTGACAAAATTTAAGTGATTGTGTTTGGATCAGGGCAGTGCATCACGATCAGTTAATCCAAGCATATCTATAAACGAGAACAAAATATTCACCTATAATTTCATTTATGTGTATAAATGCATAACATTTCCATATACCCTTATGCACAGTAATACTCTATATTGGAAGGTTTGTGATGTCATTCATAAATTGCTCTGATTTTGTCTGATTTGTTTAATTAGGGTGCAATTTCAGTATAAGCCTATATTTCTTCCTTTTTTAACCTCATATCCACAATGTATTTAACTGTTTTTAAATTATTTTTGCATTTTATTATCTTACCTATTAGTGTTTCATTATTGTGCAAATAACTTAAACAATACTTAACTGTGTTCCAACTGGGTCTGATCAAAGGCTGCTTGTAGTGAGTGCTGTGGATTGCAGGTTCTCCTTCAGCCTCTTTGTGTATGCACAGATGTTGTTTTACTCACTTATTCCTAAAATACTTTCTAAGAATTTGTGTTGAGGAGAAGCTGTGTTTTGTGGCGTGCAACATCCCAGAGGGAGCTGTGTGTGTTTTCAGAGGAGTGTTTCCTTCTGTTAAACAGCTAAGCTCACAGTGACCCTACTGTGTAGAAAACTTTCCTCTCAATGCTACTGTGTGCTCACCAGGACTTATTTCCACTCACTCACTGTATCGACACAGGGTGGGGAAAAACATGTCTACAGATGTCCACTCATGCTCAAAAAACACATCCACACCCATTCATGTGCGTGTGTGAAGGGCAACTTAGACACACATACTCGAGCTCAAAGATGCTGCACGCTCTGAGACTCCTCATCTCAAACAATGACATGCAACTTCCCAGGATGTTGATGTCACTTCCTGTGTTTGTGAAAAGTTATTTGGTGTTGCTGTGGAAACTAAATGTAATATTGAAAAACGCTCTCTTGTCTCTCGGTGGAACCCTTCCTCTGTAGAGAAAAGTCAGTCCATAAGGGAGAGTCAGAGCTCGTCCCCAACTCTGGCTGCAGCTGCCAGACTGTCAGCCATGATCCACGGCAAAGACCAAGTGTACGCCAACGCCATGCTGGTGGACAAGGTCAGTTAGGGTGTAAATTTACATAAATGCTCATTTCTTTCCATGTAGTGGGAGTGAATGACATCAGCTGGCTAAGTGTCCAACAAATAGTTTATAACCTTATAACAAAAAAAGTTGGGTACATATGTATAATGTTCTTTACATGAGCTACAAATCAGTCAGAATGTAAATTTTTCATTTCTCTCACTTTTCTGCTCTAGGTTGATGATGTGGACATTAAGTATCGCTCCCCAAGGAAGGAAGGGGAGGGCTTTTTGCCCAATGTTGGCAGCCCATGCTGGCACTCCTTCCCTGGGACTCCTCTTGACCAGCACTCATCGTCACCCCAGAATGGGGAGAGAGGAATCCAGAGCTTCAGCATCAGGAATCACAGGGAGTCATCACCTCAAGTCTCTCCCTCCTCTCCCTTTGCATCCTCCTCGTCTTTTCCTTCCTCCCCTTTGGCTTCCGCCTTCCGTTTGTTTGAGGGAGGACAAAGGCGCCAGATGAGGCCGGCCTCTCCTGGTTTCAGTCACAGAGGATCCAACTTGCCAGAGCTGTCCCGGGGCCTGAGGTAAGACACGATCTTGTTTATACATTCAGTTTAAACTATAGGACTCAATATAGAATAAAACTGTAAATTAAAGATGAAAGGCAATCCGTATGAACTATTATTGACAATTATTGAGTTCCTAATGTGGCTGCCTCACCATTGGTTGAGTTTTGAGAGACCAAACACCCTGCATTGTGGCCTATTTGATTGGTTGATTTGATGGAAAAATGAAAACAATGCAGCATCATTTAAATTTGTGTGATTTTGTTGTTGACAGTTATGAAAAATATTCCTACTGCTAACGCATGTTAAGACAACCAAATATCATTTCTCTGAGAATCAAAGCATTATTAGACTTAAAAGACTTGCAGTGCAGTGACTGCATTCAGTGAAGGTGCAGGAAGTGACAGGAAGCTTGAAAACAATCGAGCTGTTTTTGTGTTGAAGTTGCCCTGTAAATTCCTTTCAGATCATGCATAGTTTCCACAATGCTTTAGGATCTTCACTGGGATCCCTAAAGCTTTCAACATGGCTTGAAGCTCTATTATAATCCTAATTTGGCCATGATGAGTGATTATCAACATCTGCAAAAAAGTCTCCAGGGACAAAGTCAGCACATGTTATGTTGTAAGACGCCGGTGATTCAGATCTTGTTGCCTTCTGACCGAGCCTCAGACCAGTTTGAGCTGGGACTATTACATCAAAATCAGATTGGGACAAATATGAACATGATTCTGTAATATGAGCTTGTTGATGATAAAAATCTGAACACAGTGTGCTTTGTCTCCAACTATAAATATGTACTAATGTAATCGTAGGTTTGTGCTTAACCTTATATGGACCACAGCAGCAGCAGTTTCTCTATGAATATGTATACAGTTGTTCACAGAACAAAACCTAAGAAATGCATGTGTGTGTGTGTGTGTGTGTGGGCAGTCCTAGTCTTGAATGTGACAGTGGAGAAGAGGACATACTGGGACATTCGTACCCCTCCTCATCTTTAAAGCAGCAGCCCACCCTGCAGTCCAGCTCAGGAGAAGAAAGGGACTCTTTTGATACGTCACCAGACTTGAACCGCACGCACTCTGACAGCACGCACAACTCCAACAAGGTATACCACCTCATATACTTTATATTTAGGTATTTGATGTTAACCACATTATACCCAATAGATTCCTCCCCATTTTTTTCTGTTACTACCTTTAATAAATCATAATACCATATTTATGACTATATTTTCCTCTCGAGATGAGACTGAAAAGTTGGTGATTATTTTTAAGGGATGCCTAAATTACTTGTATGTGAAGCATACAAAACTCTGACTTTAATATGAAGTGTAAACTCAAATGATGCCTTAGTGCCTTGCTTAAGGGAATATATTGATAGAATAGCTTTTTTTCCCCTCCATCGCTATCAGGAATCAGTTGACAGTTAAGCATGTTTTAGCTGAGCCTTCACTTAGGATCTGTTTCCAGTGTGTCCTGATCTACTGAAGTGACCATGTGGATTATTTAAAAAAAAAAAAAAAAANTTAAAAAAAAAAAAAAAAGAATTAGAAAATAATAAAACATAACAAATCCATGTCATGAATGCAAAGTTTTACACCTTGTAAATCACCACATACACAGAATCAAGCAGCTCAATAATGTGAGTGAAAGGTCAGACATATTGAGTGGATTCTGCTGAGCTGATTCTCTCCAAGCTGCCTCTTCGTGGGATTGAACCTGTGAAGTTTTGGTTGCTCTTCTGCCACGTAACATGTGCACTTTACTTTGTGCACATACTAAATCTGTTCCTGCTCTCACCCAGAACCCAGAGGACGCTGAGGTTCGTCTGCGCTCCTACTCCTGCTCCTCCCCCAAGGCAAAGCCCTCCCGCCCACTGCTAAACCGAGATGCAGCCATCTCTGACCTGGCAGAAGGTGAGTGAACTTTGACCCCTTTACCATTTGACCTTTGCGTCCCTTGGGGCCAGCTGAATGGACACATGTGCCACATGTTGAACAGAGGAGAGACCAGACAGGTGTCATAAATCAACTAACATTTAATGCATATGCATGTTTTGTGTCAGCTCTGCTTTAATACACAGCCACTACTCATAAGTGTGTGTGTGTGTGTGTGCACGAGTGAGTGTACAACATTAAGGCCATGCTTTGTCCTGTGTAGATGGTGCATTCAGCAGCAGCGGCCGTTCTCTTCTTCAGGCTTTATCTCTCTCAAAATCCTTTTCTCGTCTCAACCAAGTTAGTAAGTAGAAGCAAAGCGTCAAACAGCAACATAGACTCAACTCGTGTTGGTGACTGTTTCTAGTGAATCTGGGGATTTTGGTGACCGATGGGACAAACTGATGATTATCCAGGGCTGCATAATTAATTGGGTATAATTTTACTGATGTAAGCTGCAAAAACTAGAGTTTTAAATAATTTAATCATTTTGATTTGAAGGACTAAATTATTTTGTTGCACTTCTTGGTGTAAAACTTGTCCAAATATTTCACACAATCTTTCAAAACCCAGATTGTGCAGCCCTGTGCCTGTGGTGAGATTATTTTTTGGTGGTTGCAGAGTGTTAAATGAAGGAAATATTCATCATTTTGAATCAATGACTGACTTTCTCTAAAGTTTGATGCCAAAGACTCTGGTGTTTTCTTTCTGTATTGATACAAAATGCTCTTTTACATGATATAATGATTGACAGGTTGAGGTCTGAAAGTGTGAAGGTGCTGCATTTGGCTTTGGAAAAACTCTCTACAGAACTCTTACAGATCATCTGAAGGACTGTTGCTGTGTTTCTACTCTGTTTTGCTTCCACTCGGATTCAAGTTTTGTTTTTCATTTTCCATCTTTTCTGTCAACGGGTTTTTCAAGGCTGATGTTTTGTGCTGTGTGTGTGCTCTTTCTCTGTAAGGGTTTGCTGGAACTGAGGCCTGGACTTCATTCTGATTGGGATGATGTCTCTAATCACTAATAATGTCTTCAAAGTTGATGGAATTAAATATTGATCGTTGTATTTTAACTCATTTTCTACACCTTGTTACTCTACGTTGCAGAACAGAGAGCTGTCAGCCTGACTGAGACTCCCAGAGAAAAAAGGTAAAACCTGTCTGTCATTTTAGAAGCTCAGGAACATGCAGGGCCTTGCTCAGAATTTAGCACAAACTTTCTCCTTTTTGCAGTGTTCACCACCGGTTAGAGGTTGGCTTGGATGTGCATGCATGTGTACATGTGTGTTTGTGGTGTGTGTGCGCGTCTCCACTGTTAAACCTGTGGTTGGGTCTGACTCGGCAGGATGTGACATACTTCCTGCTGGGGCCAGAATATGCTCTGATTGTAACCTTGAGTGAACAGATAAACTCAGGGCTTTCCTGGACTTCAGGCCTTAGAATCATCTTGCTCATTTCCAGTCATAGTGATTTTATAGTGTCTGTGTTATAAAGTTAAACAGCTATACTAAGTTCTGCTTTACAAACCTACTGTTACCAGATTGTGTTTATTTAATGTGATTTCATTCCATTTTCATGCCAAGAGTGCATTTTCATTCAGTAGTTTCATTCATCTAATAGACTCATCAATTTATCATGGCCTAATACATTTTTATTCGCTAATAAACATGCATTGCTAACAGAGGAAACATCAAAACATCATATTAGATCATAGTAGGGAAATAGAGCATCATATTATATTATCATTAGATTATTATATTAGTGCTGAATAGAAAAAAATTCATAACACCAGCTAAACCAACTGACCATTTCACAACATCAGTATGGTTCATGCATCCATTTGTTACCAAAGTGTGGCTGGTGTCTCTGTTTTTCACCTGATCAGTAAAAATCCCAGCATAATAATTTGCTAATATTTTATGTAGTTTAATCAAATAGTATGTAAAACAATTATCCATGTGGCCATCTACGTGTAAAACCTCTCACTTTTCCAACACACTTTGACGTTTGCAGATGCTAATTGACAATTAGCATCTACATGAATAAAGCCAAACTACATGAAACGGGTCTAAGGTGTGTTATATCCATGCAGGGTTTTGGGTTTCCGTAAGCGGGCCCAGTCAGCAGAGGAGGAGAGCAGCGCATCACTCCAACACCTCACCCTCACAGAGTTCCTTAAAGAGTATGTTTTCACAAAATGGCCTCACAGCCATGCATGTATGGCTTAACCCATTCTAACCCTGTCGTCAAATCATGCCCCAACTCATCCATTAACAACATGGCCTCTTTGTAGGTGTATTTGGTCAAACATGAGCCCTTAGAAGTACATTATACTAACCGTTTCTGTGTCAGTCCAGTACTGTTGCATGTTATTTCTCTTTTCAGTTTCTGTCATTCTTAACTTTCACCTACAATGTGTAGTGTAACTAGAATGAGTTGCTGTGAATAGCTGACACATTATTAATTGCAGCTTGCCAAGGTCATACTATAAATAGCGTAGACTCGAGTCGTTAGTGATTGTTCATGTAAAACTTCCAAGCATGCCAAGCATGTTGTCAAGAGTAATAGCCTGTAGATGAGGGGTCCTGGAAGACTGTCTGGACATTCTTTCATCCACCCATGTCCCTTGTTATTTAACTTTAATAATTGACAATACTAATATGATGGTTGCTGTTATAAAGGGTGTCCATGTTGGTCTTCCAGAGGGCATAATTGTTGTGATGAGCTGAGCTGCCTGCTGACTGTGATGTTCACACTGAAACAGGATCGAGGATGAGGAGTGGGATAAATACATAATCCCATCTAAGGCTGAGTCAGAGAAATACAAAGTCAGCCGTACCTTCAGTTTCCTCAAGAGCAGGATGTCCAGCACACGCAACAAGACCAAGGTGAGGAAAATGCGATTCCTGACATTTAAATGGCGATTTGCATGTTTGAGCCCATTAAATACAACTCACATACATGGTGTGCTGCTGCCAGCAATTTTTCAAAACGTACTAGTGGAGTGGTGTGTTTTAGATTTGTTTTTCCTTCCTTCCAGGTGGCCATTGCTTTCAGTTCATTCCAGTATGTTATTGTGGTGACTTGAAACATGCTTGAGATAAGTTAGTTAATTTACTAGTTCAACACAACTGCATGGAAGAAAATGTATGTCTCTACCAGGGAATATAGTCCCAGGAGAAGATAAATTTTACAGAGAAATTAAAAATGACATTGCCTTCTACATTCAGACATACATGTTAGCAGGTGAAACATTGAATTTTAAAATGGGTGTTTCACCTTGAAAGATTAGGAGATTTGACAAAATAACAAACTAAAATAAGCTTTTATGTTTTGGAAAATGGTCGTAAGTAATGTAACGTGTATGCAGTTAGTACTTATTGGACTCAAACCTTCAAAGTCACTGCTTTTGGATTTCATCTCCAAGCACGCAAACCATGATCGACAAAAATCTTTATAGTTGAACCTTTAAATCAAAGTCAGAGCTGAAAGGCCTGCAAAAGTAGCACAGTAAAAGTTTTAGTGCCACTCAGACAAGCCAGTTCAGAATTCCTGTGCTGGGGGGCCATTGTCTGTGCATGGTGCCTTTATTTGACGAGAAAGAAAATTCCCTTTCCTCAGGTCTTAGCAACAGGACGCAGTGAAAATATCCTTTTTACTTAATGCATGCACCCCCAAAACAGCGTGAGCAACCAAAACACATTCCATAGTATACTGTCGTTCTTATAAGCACGTGTGCATGTTTGAGCACGTTTTGCTTGAAAATGGAGACACATGACACTTGTGAAGAGGCAAATGTGCGCTCTTCTTAACGTCCATGTAAAGTTTGGAAAGAAAATAAACTTTGCACTATCACAAACACACAAAGGAATCCCTTAATGCCCCCCAAAGGATCTTACCACCACAACAGCAGCGGTCTCTGTGGAACTTAAAAAGAGTAAATAGACATGCTCACTCAGAGGCCCCTTATCTCAACAAACTCCTCTTTAACAAGTGTGGTTTAGATGTTATATCATTCCTAGTTTGGTGCTTTATGTGTTATTTTGTCATTAACAGAAAGTTACAGATTTAGAATATTTCTGACTTGTATTTCAGGTGAAGGGGAAAGAGGTGAAGGAGGGAAAGGAGAAGGCAGGAACCACTAATGGACACCAGTTTGTTCCCGTGTCTCCCTCTGCTCCTGCTGTCTGTGTGGCCTGTGAGAAGTCGGTTTCTGGGAAGGAGCTGTTGCAGTGCTCTAGTGAGTGTTTACTGTCAGCACTGTTGTTGTTTTATGCCCCCCATTGGTTGAACCGTTTAGTTTGCTGTAAATCTCTGTACAAGTGCAGGCTTGGTTATTTGTTTAATAAAAGACATGAAGTCAGTTTTCTTCCTTTCACAAAATCAACATCAGTCTTGAAGAGCAGGGCTGTTGGAAAGCCATCTGGTTTGTGGCAATTGTGTCAATTATCAATAAACTGATGAGATAACTGGGATTTCATTGGCCTTTGTCTGCAGACTGTTTCCTGAGTGTCCATAAGGGCTGTCGTGAGTCAGTTCCAGCCTGTGGAAAGGTAACCTTCAGGCTCCAACACCTCATCTGACCTCAGATCTTCACCAGCACCAATAAGGAATCATTTAAAATTGAAGCTTAAAGGAAAAATTCACAGTAAAATAGCTTAATAATGTTTTTTAAAAAAACAGCTGTTGGTGTTGGACGGTGCGTGTCTAAATCGATTTTGTTTCTTGTGATTTATTTTAATCTTAGTCATAATTCCACAAATATAAACAATCTGACACGTTAGTATCTTTGCAGCTTAAAACAGTAAAGAGTCTGACTTGTGCATCTTTTTAAATAAATCATTTTGCATGCAAAACAGTCACACATGGATTGTGTGACGGGATTTGCTGTTTAAGTCTTGAAGATGTTTAGATCTGGAGATCTGCATTTATTCTATGAGAGTCATTCACACCTGGGGCCAGGTGACTCCTTCACTGCCCTCACATGACTCCCATGTGATTCTAGGAACACCTGGCCCCAGGTGTGAATGATTCTCAGAGGGTGAATGTACATCTACTGCCCACCACTGACTCTGAACTGAAAAAGCTTGGATAAGTGGCCAGACATGTTAAAGGCTAAAAAATAATTACTATTGAACTACTGTTAGATAATTACATAAATTATATAAATCACACAGGGAGAAATCCAACATAAACAAAGCAGATATACGATATAATTTCTCTTCCATCAGTTACATCATTACTGTATTTGGTATAAGAGCCTGTAAACATCTCACTGTTAGGCTGTTTCTGTGTCACAGTGATCACCTTATTATCTCTCTCAACTCAGTATACAGTATTATATATCTATTTCACTTGTTCTTTGGGTGTTCCTGAAATGCATTCTGGGAAATGTAAGAAATCAGTAACTGAAGTAGAAGCAGCAGGTTGAGGGAAAGTGAGTAAGCCAAGAAAAGTTAAAGGACCATCCTGGCCATTTTGCATGTTTGAACCTAATATATTCAATTTTCATTCACGTAACATTACTGACAATCATTTCCCAAAGCATACTATCGGAACGTTGATTTAAAAAAATGTTTTCCTACCTTCCAGACCGCCATTGGTTTCAGTTCATTCTGGTACGCTATTAANTTTTTTTTTTTTTTTTGAAGTTACATAATTTTAGCATTTAAGTGTAATAAAAAAGAGCGGAGTGATTGTGTGTCTCCACTGGGGAATATAGTCCCAAAAGAAGACCTGTGTTTATCGAAAAATTTAAACAACCATGACTTCATAAAGCTGCATAACTATTAGCAGGTGAAACATTGATTTTAAAGGGGGGTGTATCGCTTGAATATTTGATTTTGAAAGATTAAGAGATTTTGTAAAATATCAGGAAAACTGAAATACAGTTTTATCCTTTGGGAAATGATTGTCAGTAACGTAACATGTATGAAAACTGAATATATTAGGCTCAAACATGCAAAATGTTTAATTCCCACAAATTATGACAAAGAAACTCCTGGAATGCAACCTTGACCATCACAAGTTGTTGATATATAACCATGTCAGAGTTTCTGTGGGGGGATTTTTCCTTTAATGTTGTTGCGTAGCCATAAATTGACTCCAGCACTGACTGATTTTGAAGAAGAGCTGAGGAGTGAAATAGTCACAACAATGTGAAATTCATTTCACATTGAAGGGACAAACATGGAAATTTGCAGCTGCTGATGTTAGAATGTTTGTGTTTATTCTCAGAAGCCGCAGGAGAAGAATGCATCCATGATGAAAAGCAAGACCATGTCTCTCCCACAGAGTGAGTCAGAAATTACAGCATGTTCCCCCTCCCCCTCTCCCACAGCGTCCTCAGTTAATTCTTTTATTTTTCACCTGTCCTCCCTTGTTTCTCCTATAGATTGAGTAACCCATTGCTCCTCGTCCCACGCTCTCTTCTGTTCCCTGTTGTTCTTTACCCGGTAAAAAGTTAAATTTTAATCTTCCTCAGTGGGGGATCAGGTCCGGCTTGTGTGCGTGTGTGTGTGTGCACGTGTGCATGATTACAGCGGTTCCTCGAATTATTTTGTTATGTTAAGGTCTGTGCCCTGACTGTTTGGTGTCAAGGTCACTCAAGATCAGTTTGCTGTGACCAAGCGTCATTACAGCATAAGTGAGGAAACTATAAGCAGCATGTCGAGTTAATCAGTGAAACCTAACAAACACAGACCTCCGCACAGCTTTTTACAATGTAGTAGCTATTTCTTTCAGACATAAACAAAGCTCTGGACACCAAGCAGAAATTTGGAGTATTTGCTGAGTGGGAAAGCCTCCAAACTCTGACTGATTCCTCATCCTGCTGCTTCCTCCCTTCCAGACTATCTGAAAGACAACTCTGCAGCTTCCCTCTTCTCCTCTTCCACATCCTCCTCACTTCCAACAACAACTAAAGAAAAGAGAGAAACAGTTGCCCCTCTCTCTAAGAGCCTCTCCATCTCTATAGATACCAGGTAGGATGGAAACCTTCACACTTTGACCAGTTCATCTTTATCATATGATGATGGTTCCTCCCAGACCAGTTTTCCCACCCTTTGTTTAGATGTGATCAACCTGCTGCTAACCCACCAAAACATGATGCGTTAAAATGGATTTCACTTAGTTTTAGTATCTAGTGCTTTTTCAAACAAGTTTCCACAGTACCAGGAATAAAAATCTGCAGGAGACACTAAAGCAATGTCATTTAATCCATGACAAAAAATGATGTTGAATACATCGACTTATTAGCCAAAGGCAACTTCAGTGTATAATCACAGGAATCAGTATTTAATTGTCCAAATCAATCAAAAAATATTTAACACACTTGTGCACCTGCATGCAAGCAATCATTTTGTCTTTTATGAATTCTAAATTCAGATTTTGTTTTGTCTCTGCAGAAGGCTCAGTGATGTAGCAGGCATAGACAGTGACGGCAGTGCGGCAGTTTTGGCTAGCAGCTCTTTAGCTGACGAGGGGACATTGATCACAGCAACACCACCATCCACTGACCCTCCTATTTCCACAGATGGTGAGCAAGCTACGCTTATGTGATATCACATTATTTTTTATTTTATTAATTTAAGAGATTCATTACATTTATTTGTACAGAGGCAGTTGATGCCCCTCTGCTCAGTGATTTGTCAGCTGAACTTCTCGGACTTGAGGCAGAGTCTTGGAGTCTCGCGGTCAGCCCCGAGTTTTGCAGGCAACACGACAAGCACACCATCAAACGACAGGACGTAATTTATGGTGAGACAAGTCTTTCTTTCTTGCTCTCTTTCTGTGAAGGAGCTGAGAGTGATTTAAAACCACTGTCCTGAAATGTCAGTATTTAAATAAAAAAACTGCAAACATCTGAAAAACTTATTCTTGGTCAGTAGAGGCTTTTCGACACCATGGCATGCTTTTTCACAATAGCATTCACAATGAGTATGATTACTGTACACACTGTATGTCTTTTGTAAACTGGATTAAAGTTGTAGTCATACACATCTTAAAAGCTAAGCCACTCTGGAAGCAGAAATAATCTTATTGGTTGAGACTTCACTGGGTGAAGCCAAATAAACACTGAGAAGCTTGTGTGTAAACTAACTGCCACACAAGGGCTCAGACTGCATGCCTGAGAAAAGCACCCTGAGGTGGACAAGCTGTCTTTTGCTACTACTACTACTACTACTACTATTACTACTACTACTACTAGTACTATTACTACTACTACTACTACTTGAACTACTTGAAAACTACTTGAAAAGTTTGTGAACTTTTCTGTAGACAGTGTCAAGGGTCTTGTCAGTCATTTGTCTTTTTAATATCATTCAATGCACCCTGTGGCATTTGCAGTTCATAAATATTTTCTTTTTTTCTGTTTTTTTTTTTTTTTTAC
>VXCM01001662.1:55705-104450 GCA_014773175.1 Lucifuga dentata
AGAGTTGAAAGCCAGTGTCAAAAACTTCCAGATCATCAAATCAACACCGTCAGTGTTGATTTGACAAAAATGGCTTCAACACCCAATTTTGACACCAACTATTTAGTTGACCGGGTGTCAAAAGAGGCAAATTACACCAAATCCATAGTTAGATTAACTCCAGACGTAGTTGGATTGACACTCTTTTCATCAACACCAGAATTTTAACTCTGCTGAATTTGCTGTGTATAGATGTGACATTTTGTCACAAGAAATTTGTTAAAATTTTCTGTAGCAAATGTTTGGCAACTTTAATCCTTCGCCTGTTTTCACTGGGCTTCATCTTAATATTTCTTAACCAGAATATGGCCACAGACCATTGAGTTTTAATTCAACCAATGAGATAATGTGTCCCTCTGAGAAGCTTTTGCCCAGCTAAGGCACCAGTCTGCAACAGTAAGCAAACAAATTCCCACCAGGTATTTCAGTGTCCCTAATGCACATCTGCTGCCCTATGCAGAGCTGATGCAGACGGAGCTACACCACATCCAAACCCTGACGGTCATGTCGGAGGTGTTCAGGAGAGGCATGCTGGAGAAGCTGCAGCTGGATTGGGACTCCGTGACAAAGATCTTCCCCTGCTTGGACCCCCTGCTCGTCTTCCACAGGAACCTCTTTGGAGCGCTCCAGGAACGACGACAGACCACAACCCAGCCTGAGAACTCCCGAAATTACCTCATCTATCGGATTGGAGACATATTGCTTCAGCAGGTTGTCAGAGATGGACACACACAAAACACGCACAGGCAGACATACACTGATGCACATGTTTACTTAATCTTTGACTTCTTATACAGTTTTCAGATGAAAATGCTGAAAAGATGAAGCAGATGTATGGAGATTTCTGCAGCCACCACACAGAGGCTGTCAATGTCTTTAAAGAGCTGCAACAACAGAATAAGAAACTCCAAAACTTTGTCAAAGTAAGCTTCAACTTCAAAACCTTTTTGTGTGTGTTTTTTAAAATACTCTCCTACTTGAAAACAGTTTTATCATGTGGAATGAGCTCTTAATCTCATATTTGTGTGAACCTTTTCACTCGCAGCAACAGAGCAATAACTCTCTGGTCAGGCGGAGAGAGGTGCCAGAATTTATCCTCCTAGTCACTCAGCGCATCACCAAGTACCCAGTGCTGCTGGAAAGGATATTACAGTACACTCAGGGTATGTGCTAACAGTGCTATGTACAGTGTGTAACCAGCCGAATAGCCTGTGCATATACTATGTGAGCAACACTCCACCATTTGGAAAAAGATGCTAGTTTTTGATGCAGCATCGCACATTTCAGGGTGATCCATAAAAATAATGCTAAGCAAACAACAAAACTAAGTAATTTCTAGTGTATAACATGAAGTTAGGAAGAAATCCATGGTTCGAAAGGTAACTGCATCAAGTAATCATATTTGATATCATTGAAACACTATGTATTGTCTACTGTTCACAAAAACAAAAATGCCATAAAATCCCTGGTTTGATTTGACTGATGTTGAAACTATCATATAGACACACTGTGAGCAGAATGTGAGACTTCTTCATGCAAGTCTCATGCTGTTATCTCTCATCTTTGAAGTTTTCTAACAAAAACAGATAAGATGCATTTACATGGAGGAATAGCACAAAATAGTACCTACTGTATGTAAGGGGCATGTACCACGCATCTAATTGACAAAGAGTTTCCTAATAAGTTGTTACATCTTTTCTTTCCTCTTCCACCCACAGAGGGAAGTCAGGAACACTCTGACTTGTCAGGGGCTCTCGCTCAGATCCGTGATGTCATTGCAGCAGTGGACCTGACAGTAAGTAAGCATGAGAGGTGCCAGAAGCTGCAGGAAGTGCTGGCCCGCCTGGAGAACAAGAGCTTTGCTAAGCTAAAGAATGGCAAAGTGTTTCGCAAACAGGAGCTGCTCAGCCAACATAGGGACCTGCAGCACAAAGGGCTGGTCTACTGGAAGACTGCCACGGGACGTCTAAAAGGTGCATATGAGAGCAGGAGTTGTGTTTGTGTCATAGACATTTTCCCTTTAAAGATACCTAACTTCCATGCCTTTCTACTGTACCTATTTCAGACACTTTGGCTCTCCTGCTCACAGACGTTCTGGTTTTCTTGCAAGAGAAAGACCAGCGCTTCATATTTGCTGCTGTGGTAAGCCGTAAACGGAAGATCATTTCTGACAGAGCTGAATTCTCCTGCTGTTCTGTCCATCCATTCCTGAAAAGTTCATTTATGGACTTTACCTACTCTTTCAGGACCAGAAGCCTCCAGTTATTCCTCTGCAGAAGCTCATTGTTAGAGAAGTAGCCAATGAGGAGAGAGGGATGTTCCTTATTTCTGCCTCCTCAGTGGGACCAGAGATGTATGAAGTTCACACCACCACCAGAGAGGAGAGGAATGCATGGATGAGATACATACGACACGCTGTGGAGAAGTATGTGCATGTGTTACCGTCAATGTCTGCATGTTTATTTATATGTGTGAGTCTGGTGAATATTTGTGCGCCTGTGTATTTCTGGTTAACATGAGTGTGTATGTGTTATTCATTATGTCACCCCCTGGCCTGTATGGCAGTTGTCCGGAGGAGGAGGAGGAAGACGAGCGGAGTGCTGAGTTGGAGGAGGCCAGGCGAGTGGCAGAAGTGAGAGTGCAGAAAATCAACAAGCTCCAAGGCAAGAAAAGACTTCACCGTGCCCATATTATTTTTGTTTGCCTATTTTCTGTTTATCAAGAAACTGTTTGATTGTGTAAGAAAGATGTCTTTTACTGAGAGAACATCAAATCTGAACTTCACTGTTGCACGATTTTTACGTGTAGAGACACTGTTGGGTCAGGACCAGCGCATCTGCAGCAGCCTGGAGGAGAAGTTGCAGCTGTACGCCGAACTTACAGAGTTAACCCTCCACTCATCAGAACCTGTTCCACATCGCCATCTTCTGGTCCAACCAGACACTGACTCCGAGATGCCACGTCAAGCCTCCACACTGCTCAAAGCTGCTCTGAGGGAAGGTGAGGAAGCTGCTGCATGGCTGCTGAATGCTTGGGCAACATGATGCTTAAAGATGATTTTATATGTTTGAGCCCAATAAATACTACCCACAAACACATTACACTACTGCCAAACATTACAGTAGGAAAAACAATTCTAATATTTACCACTCCAGTTGTATGTTTTGGAAAATGGTTGATAGTAATGTAACATGTATGCGGGTTGTATTTATTGGGCTCAAACATGCCAAATTAACAGTTTGGTCCTATAAAGTCCAGAGGGACCATAGAGGACATACTGTCTATCTGTCAGTAGATATTGGGCATTCATGAGACATATACTCAAGGCTGAGTATGTGTAAGACTTTTGGAGTGTAGTACTATTCTTACACTTGCAAGCATTATTGATCATTTTAAATATACAGCTAACGAAAACTTCTTTCAAAGTACAGCAATACAAGTACCACCTCTGAGCAAATCAAAATACCTAAGTACCACTTCACGCACAACCCACTAACTCTAAGAAAAATGACAGAAAAACCTCACGCATGCATGTGTGCCGCACTGAAGTTATGCTGAAAAAATGACTGACACCCTTGTAGAACAGAGCTACATCATGTACATATGAAACAAGTTTGACTATTTTGTACAAAAAAAAAATCAAATTCATCCTTAACAGAGAATAATAATTAAACTTTAAGAACTAACTCTAAATTAAACATTTTATTTGTGAATAATTTGTCACAATAACAGATTTCTATAGATTTCAAATTTTTCAATTCTCTGTAGAAATTTTCTGGGAAATCTGCCACACTAGGGTGAGCTTCACATACAACCAACTGGACACATGCCACAGCTTGAGAACCACTGCTATAATAAACAGATCATCATGGATTATCAGCATTGCACCCTCAAAAAGTAATTGTTTGTTCTTTGGCCTCACTTTCCTTAAATGAAATGCCATCGACACATTTTTGAGATATACTGCTGATTATCAGATAAGCTGTACTTGTGTGTACCTAATAAAACCCAAATTTATATAATTTAAAAAAAATTAGAATAATGTTGGAATAGAATAGAGATTTAGAATAGAATAATCTTTTAACAAGTGTAAAGTTTTGACATTTGTTTTCTTGTTGTGCAGCGGAGAATCTGATAATCATTCTGCAGACTCGTGATGGCCTCTCAGTACAAAGCCAGAACTCTCCTGTGCGAGGACCAGAACACTGCAGCTACAACAGCCACGGCAGCAGCATCCAGGAGTCTCCTTCTGAACGTCAGTCACCAATATACACAGTCCATCTGAATGCAGATTTTTAATGTTTGTCATAATATTTGCTATGTGACAGCCATTTATTGTTGCTTTTCTTCTTCCTAAAGCGGATTATCTGAGCACGCTCAGTATGAGCTCCACCTCTCTAGGTTCAGACAGTGAGTCAGCGGGGACAGACAGCGTGTTGTGGAGCTCTGCTGTTGAGCTGAGACAAGGAGACACCAAAAGCACACTATTAAAGGTTCAACCCCTGTAGATCTGCAGTGTTTGTTTGGTTTGATGATAAATTGTTTCAGTGTAATAACACAGTCTTCACACAGGTGGCAGAGAGTGTCCAGAGTCTGACTCAGCTGTTGTATAGTCTGCAGGTGAGAAAAAACGCACATCTCAATATGTGTAGCCTCCTGTATGAATCATACCTGGTGCACTGTATGTAAATGCCTGCTCAAAGTAACTGTGACACCAGTTCGATTCTGGTTTGGTTATACAAACAGAAACTGGAGTGTGATCAAGTTTGTGCCCCTGGTGTTTGCAGGCTGCCGTTACCCTCCAGGACAGCTGCTATGAGGTCCAGAAACTCCTTCTTCAGGAAGGAGAACGATCACAGCTCCGGACCCTCACTTCCCTCCAAAACAGTCTGGTATTATTCACGATATTCATGTCAACATAGATTGTGATTACTCTATCAGGATTTTAACTACTGAACAAGAAGCATGGTTCTCAAACCGTAGTACAAAGTTGGTACTTGAAGCTCCCCCCTAGTGGTATGTCAGATGACTTTGGAAATTTCTACAGAGAATTAAAACAATTGAAATTTATGGAAATTATGCTATTGTGGCAAGCTATTTACAGATACCAATTTTAACCTCTGTTCTCTTTTAATTAACATTTTTTTCGAGCTCTGTACACTATCTACTTTGTCATCAGTAACTTTCTGTGCTCCTACTGTAAACTTTTCAGTTTCAGTACAGATCATTTGTATGTAAGGTTTTTCTGTGATTTTTGTGATTCTTGGTTAAAACAGTCTGAGAGGCACTGGACTAGAATGCTAATAAAATAATGCCAGATAACATCAAGTCTGTCTCTGCTGTCATCTAGGAGCAGGAGAAACAGAGGAATGTTGATAAGAGGAAAGAGGAAGTAGAGAGGAAGAGTTTAGAGAGGAAGAAGGAAGATGTGAATGAGGTACAGAAACGCCATGTGAAGCTGAAACAGGAGCAGCAGCGCTGGGACAAGGAGTGTCTGGCCCGGGAGAAACAACAGGTAAGGATCACTCCGATGTGTCGCAGGTACTCTCACACTTGTCACTTCCTCGTCCTCTCAGCTTCTCTGTTGTGTGCTGCTTTCATCTCATGGTACTTCACAAATGCTTCATACAAAAATGTGGTTAGCAATGTGCACACTGAGGCCTCCTAAATTTTTATGTCTGTGTCACATCCAATTCAAAGTTGATGCAAAAAACACCACAATTAATATACACTATAAGTAAATCAGTTTCATGAAAACAATAATAAAATGACACCAATGTAAAAGAGAGAGGTTGTTTCATATCCAAACCTGTGGCTGTAAATTGTACAAGTTATTTTTTTTAATGTTGTAACTTCCCTCTTCCTTTGTCAACTATGGAGTAGTTGTTGATACATACACCTTACCGACCAGCTACTCTGTAAACATTTACTAAATTGCAACATATCTGTCATTCTGACTGCATTCGTGACATAAAATGCAACCATTGCAAGCGTCTCTCTGTCTATGCTTTTTGAATGTGCATTGGTGTTTATAAAGAAGTACTTTGTCTTATTTAAGAGTCTCTTCCAGCTAAATGCAATGTTTTAGGTTGGATTATTCCTTTAACGCTGCACATTTCAAGCATCATATCACAGTCACAGAGGTGTAGCAGCAGTCTAATAGCTATAGCAAGAGAGATAAACTGTGCCTGAACTGTGATGTGCAACGTCTCTGTGTACAGAGTGAGCAGGAGAGCCTGCTGGAGCAGCGTGAACAGCAGTGCCTCCGAGAGATGGAGCGGCTGCACTGCGAGCGTGTAGAGCTGGAAACTCAGCTGCTGGAGTATCAGCACAATTTGGACAGACTGAAGGAGGGCCAGAAGAGTGTGGACAGGGAAAAGGAAAAGATTGAAGCCCAGCAGAGACTCCTCCAGAGCTGGAGACACAGCCGGCAGAGCAGCCTCCCTGTGACGATACCACTGGATGTATACCAGGTCAGAGACAAAGATACAAGAGGGTGATGGCAGTGATGAGAAAGGGTGTGAAAGGGGACAGAAAATGTGAATGAGTGGTCAGGAGAGATAAATGGGAACTAAAATTCTGAGTAGAATCTGAGAAATTAAAAAGTTTTTATAAAATAAGGTGAACAGTATCTTTATAGCTTGACTGATAAAGAGTTTTTAAAGGCTCACTTCAGCGTTTATACTGAAGCTGGTACTGATTTGAATTGAAAGATTCTTAGCCCTTAATTTATTTATTATTAGGTTGGTTTATTCCACTGTCCTCAGTGTGGAGAGTTTTTCCTGGGAACTGTTCCCTGGTTTAAAAAAAAAAAAAATACTGGGTGGGTTTCATAAAAAAAAAATCACTATAACTACACAACGTCACATTAAATAAGCGATGCGATAATTGAAGCTCATTCATAAACCTTCTCTTACGTTATCATAGTAATTTTTGTTATTTTGTCCTCTCTGTTGGTGTACTCATTTTCAATAATATGTATTTCTATGTTTTAAACATTTGGTACTACTCAGGATATCATGTCCATTCTTAGCTTTATTTATGTTTTTCTGATCTCTAGATGAGCGGCCACATTCGCTCTGGCAGCCTGGACGGTAACTGTTCAGTGTACAAAAATGAGGCAGCTTTGCTGGCCTCCCTCCAGCAGAACCACCTCCACCCACCCACCAACAACAACCAGCACCTCCTCTCTGCACCCAGAAAAAACCACGACAGCCCTCTCCACAGCAGCACCACTAATTTTAGCCTCAGTCCGAGCCTCTACAACAGCCTCAACGCTCTGCTAAGCCATTCACATGGCAAACCACCTTCAGACTCTCTGCAGTACACAAACAATCATGGCTGCTGCTTGTCTGTGAATGAGCCCTTTGGCGGTGGGGTCACTGCACAACCAGCAAGGAGTAGCAGCAGTAAGTGTGCAGCTTTGCATGTGATGAGCTTTACAATCCTGGATAGCAAACATGCAGCCAAACCTTATAGACATTGACAATATGACATAGTACAAAGTTTTAGTACAGAAAGAATATATACAGTAGCAGACACATAACAAGGTTCTTTATCTTTGTCATTTTATTTCTAGCAGACTTCAGCCCACCATTGGACAGACAGTCCCTGGAACCCTGGAGGTCAGAGGTCACAGGTTTTGAACTTTACGAGGACGACTATGCCTCCTCTCCCTCTCTTACGCCCCTCCTTCCCCCGCAAACTTACCTCTCTCTCGAAAGACAGAATGGGGAGGAGGGAGGCGAGGAAAACGTTGTTTATCTCTGAGAAAGAGGAAGGAGCAAATCAAGCTGCCTGACATACAGCATCTGTTGCATGTGTGTTATTTTGTTTGTGTGTTTCTTGTGAATGTTATCTTTCTAAGAAATGTTTGTCATTAAAAGCTAAGATCATCAAGTCAGGGAATAGCTGAAGGAAGAAAGCAAGCCCAGAAATACGTGCCTTTACCGGCATGTTTAGCTATTAATCATTTTAATCATTCTCCTCATGCATAATCAAACCATTGTGCCTTTGTTTCCAAAAAAGCTCTTTGGAAATCAGGTTTTATACTTACCACCCTCCTCCCCCCANCCCCCTCAATTGTAAATATCTTTATAAATCAGTGTTTCTACTTCTTTTAGAGCCCCTTTCAGTTTCTGTTGCACTTTTTTGATAGCAGAGGTGCCTATGTGCCCTAAACAGTGGGACCTAAAGCACCAGGAAAGTAGGACAGAAACATTGATCTTATTTTTCTATGAGCACTTAACGCAAAAAGGAAAACATTTAGCCCAACAACAACTCAAACTATGTACAGCATACACTGCTTGCCTGTATTGTAATTGTTATATACTTCCTGATCACCATAGAATATTTAAGAGCAACTGTGAGCATCTGAAAGACAAAAATATTGTTGTATAAATATTAAATATATGTATAGTTTTACGAAAAAGCTACCTATGTACCCTATGTTTAAAAGGAACTTGTTCCCATAATTATTTCCCTCACTTCAAGTGCCAAAAATCTTGCTACCTGATACTGTAAGTGATTTCTTTAAGTTTTTCTGTTGATCCTCTCTGTCAAGTTAGTAATTTATTGTGTCAATTGCTTCATGCACTGTCAACATTAATATTTTGTTTGATATGTGTCCTCTCCTGTAACCTCTGTAATCAAAACTGATGTGCCATGTTAATATTATTCAGCATATAAATATTTTGTTGCAGACATTTGTGTTTACCAGTGCTTTTAGTTTATTTTGTTTAATTAAACAGATTTATAAAATGTACATGCTTTAGGCTGCATATCATGATTGAAGATAAAACACAGCAGCATCAGTATGATATTTACACTCCTCCTGTGGTTTCACAGCTTCCATTATTGCGCAGTAGGCATTATGGTAAGGCTGACTCATTACATTTTCAGTTAGTGCCCTGGGTGAACGTCCAGTATTTCACTTAACTCTGATCATTTTACGGACAAGACCTTACAGAAAATGAGTTTTAAAAAATCCTTGTTTAACCTGTTTGGGTTGTTAATGTTTTCTGAGGATCTCAGTGGATGCTGCATGGACACAGGTAAGCTGGATTTATTTATTTATTTATTTATATTGTCACCCATGTCATTGTAATAACTCCAAAATGTAAGCAAACCCTTAAAGCCGAGTGTCGCTGTGTCCTCTGGGCAGTTTGGAAGCCACCACGACCAAGAATCAGTCATCTGCAGGCTATCAATGAAAAGCAAATCCTCGTGGTGAGATGGCTGACAAACCACAGCGCTTCACCGAGGGAAAACAATGTTTATGAAATTCAGATTGGCCGCTCTGAAAACCTCACCGTCATTTACAACGTGAGTACTGAAGGATTTGTTGTGTGTGTATGTGCCATTCAAAGAGGTTATGCAGTTTTAAGGCCTCAACATTACCCTGCATTTAAGAGAATTTACTGTGGTGATATCGCTGTTAATCAAAAACTCTCCTGCTGTTGATGTTTCATTTCCCCTGATTTTGAATGCAGAGAAATGTGAGTGTATTCCCTGTGGATTCAGATGAATACACATGGACGTGGACTTCTGTCCTGCCTCTGGAATGTTCTGATCACTCAGTCAGGATACGACTTTTTTATAACAACTCTGTCTCAAGTCCCTGGAGCAACTGGGTAACCAACTATGGTAAGAAGATACAGTTGTGGCAGTCACCACTGGAACTCATACACAATTCACCATCTTTGTAATGTCAGTTAGGGGCAGTTAGTGTTTTGTGGAAATAAACAGCCTCAGAAGTGCAGCCAAAAGAAGTTTTCAGATCTTGTCAATCTCAGAGACTACACAGTTCTAATAAACCAATAAGGTGCTATGTGTGAGTAAAACTAGACCAAGTACACAGAAAACAGTTTCTCGTGTACACCGTTTCACTGATAAGATCATGATAGTGAGGCCCCCATCCCGTCTCTCTTTCCCCTTACCAATCTTTTCATCAGAGTTGCCCAACTGGGGCTGATGCAATGACTTAACTTTTGAGTTCCTCTCTTCAGTGTTCTTCTCATAGCTTGGCTGCAACAAAACTTTATCTGCACAAACAAGCTCCATTTTTATAAAAGTCATATTTTTATTAGTTATTCCTGGTAATATAAATCAAATTGTACCTTCCATTTTGTTATTTTATTTTATTTTTTAAATTTTTTTATTTTTTGACACAGCATTATTCCGATTGATATAACTGAGAATGCACAATTTAATTTTTTTTTAAATGATTTTGTAATTTTATATATCTGTTCATTAGTTTTTGCAAATGAACTCTTCAATTTTGATGGCATTATGCAATAACTTGTTCAGTTTTTTCTAATTTTCTTGATTCCTCTATGAGATGTTATCTTCTTAATCTTGTATTTGAGGGTGCTGGGGGGNGGGGGGGGGGGGGTATCAAGGGACCCAGATCTGTGGACAGGGGCCCTGCTCCATGTCGGGGATTACAGTTATTTATTGTGTCAGAGCTGTGGTTAAAAGGGGACCAAAGTTTCTAGCAGCACCTTTTTTTAGTGGCTTGTAAACTCTGCTGTAATCAAGTACATGATACAAGCACATAATGGTCTCTAAACAGATAGAGAATTTTGCTTTTTTTTGTCACTGAATGGATGTTATTTTTATACAAAAAAGAAACATTCCTTCATTCTCCTAGCTGCAGCTTATCTCTGCTCCTCTGCCCTGCAGGAGCCCAGGCACAGAATGAGACCAAGATCTTTCCCTCCGAGCAGGTGCTGAGGGAGGGCGCTGATGCCCTCGTCTGCTGTGTTCCTCCAGCAGGAGTCCATATCACCAGTATGGCCTTCAATAACGAAAACTACCCTCTCATCAGCATTGGAGGCAGAGTCAAGGCTATTGCTGTAAAGAAGTTGACCATCCCAGAGATAATCTTTAAAGCTCTGCTATTCAGCTGCACTGACATGACAGCCCAAACAAGTCATGTCTGGAACTTCATCAGCTGTGAGTTTGAATGGTATTTTTATGATATTCTAGATATTCTTTTAGAATCCTCTTGCATAGAACCTTTGCGTACATACGCGTGTGTGTGTTTTGCAGTTCCACCCCAGAAGCCCAGGAACTTCAGCTGTTTGACTGCAGACTTGACAACTGTCACCTGCAGCTGGGATCCAGGCAGGAAACGAGACCCGACTGATTTTAACAAGCAGACACACACGCTCCACATAGAGTAAGCACAGTAAACACACATCACATTATCAGACCTACAGGATGGATTTTCACTGATTTTTGACAAAATGACAACATTCAAAATTAAACAGTGATGGTGCTATCATTATATTCTATCACGTTATCCCACATTATTGCAGTTTGACTTTGCAGGACACATTATCAGTTGTAGATACTGTTGGTTTGGTGTCAGTGTTTTTTGTAAGTTATGACCCAACATCAGCTAAAAATAAAAAAAGAATCCACAGAAGCTGATTCAGCTCAGTCTATTTTGGTGTGTTTTGTGTGTTTGTGTGTTTTTTCTTTCAGCACCTTCATCAATTTAAGAATATTTGGAAACATAATTTTCAGTTGTTAAAAAATAGAGCCCATTAACTCTTGCTTACGTCACCTTGTTTCTAAACTGCTGTGATTCATACTTAAGCTTTTGGATTATTCCCATAAATTCAACTCCCAATAGAGCAGAGCTTTTCTGAAACCCAGGTACAGTAATTTAAAATGTTGACAGGGTCGCAAGAGACTTCTTTAAATTACATACTGATGTTTTTTTTTTTTTTAAAGTAGCTTTAATAAAAAGAGGTTTCAAATCATCAACGTGGGCTGGCAGGTCTGGAATATAGAGTAAAAAGGTATACATACTCGGACATCATTTCTCTACCTACCATACTTAGGTTTACCTCAATTGCTTGTGTACTCCAAGTTTACTCAACTTTATGCTATGTGGTTAAAGTTAGAATTATAAAATGTAGAATTTTAGTTAGGATAATTCCACATTAGTATTTTGGAATTGCTGCAGAGTTATGTTTTATCATTATTAGGACCTGAAAGTAGATGTTATTTACTGAGAAAATGAGAGTGTGTTATACTGACTTATTGTGACAGCCATGACATTATTGAAAGGCATTTTGCATTTTATTGTGGATTTTATTCACAACATAAAACTCAACTCTGTAACTGTTGGGGTCATGAGAATTTGGAACCATTAAAAAAGTTGCTGAAAGTCAGTTCCACGCACTATACATTGATCATCAAATTGCAAATCTCAAACTAGTTGTGTTGGATTTGCTATGAGTCATGTCTGTTTTCTTTCTTTGCTTTTGATAACAGGAACTTTGACCATGTTCCTGTCAACTGTATACAGTCATCCTGCAGTTTCTCCGCACTCCCACATTTGGAAGAATACAATGTCACCGTGGTGGTGAAGGACCAGCTGGGAGAGGAGAAAGAGAGCTACAGCTTCAACATCTATGACAGAGGTCAGAAGTCACATGACCCTCTCAGCACCTTACGGATTAACAGCATGTGTCCTTCTCACTGTACTGTAAATATGTCAAGTACCAGTAAGATGTGATTCTGATTTCGCTGTAAAGCATTCTTGTGACAAGAGTTTATCTGCATGGTTTTTGGAATTAATGCTCTTTTATTTATTATGAGGTCTGAATATTATTTTGTGTGTGTGTGTGTTGCCATCAGTGTTCCCTGTTGTAGAGCGGGACAGAGTGATTCCAGGAGTGATGAACGCCACTGTGTCCTGGACTGTACATGGTTACGTGACTCAGCTGGGCATCCTCTGTCAGGTTACTACAGACTCAAACAGCACCACCATGGTTAGTTAAATCTGATGTCACTCACGTTGTTCCTGCAGACTGAGAATTTGGGCATCTATACGCATCTCAGTAACGTTCTGCCTCTGTGTGTCCATACAGTTAAACTGTCAGAGCGTAAGTGGTCTTTGCAAACTCAAACTGGAAAACCTGTATCCCAACACCCATTACTCTGTCAGGGTACGCTGCAGTGTCAATGGAAAGCTTTGGGGAGACTGGACACAAACTATGCACTTTACAACCGGTGAGTACCAATAGTCCTCAACAGGTTAGTGTACAACATTTATACTATAAATGTATTCTCCTCTTTTTCCATTCTTTTATCAAGTCCAACTCTTCATTTTTTTTACCTTCTTCTTTTACCTGTTTATTTTACATTTATGTATTTTTTTTGCACTTGTTTCATGTTTTTTTTCACCTAATTAAAATGCATTTTTAATCCAGGCTTTGAGTTTTCCTATTGTTTTCCCCTATATTCTATGATTTTGTCTAGGTTTTTATTTATTTTATACATATTATTACTCAGTTCAATTCAAAAGTACTTTATTAGTCCCTCAAGGGGCAATTAAAAGCATGCCCCTGAATTGATACAGACTTCAACGTGAATTGATACAGACTTCATGCAGAACACCACAAATACAGCGGAAGAAACAAAAAGCTGCAAGTGCACAGTGCAGGCAACAGGATTTAAAAGCCTAATGAATACATATTTAAAAGGTTAAAATGCTAAAAAAAAAAAAAAAAAANAAAAAAAAAAAAAAAAAGAACAAAGAAATAATAATAATAATTATAAAACAATAATAATAATAATAATAATACTAATACAGTACCAAGAACTTTCCTCTTTTACCCTCGGTGTTTACCAGGTGTTTACCTCTGGAACAAAACCAAACTTTCAACAAAACCAAACTTCCAAACTTTATTGTATTTATTGTTAATCTTAGACCATATTAAATGATTGCCACAATTTGCTTTTTATTTTATTTTGACTTTGTCATTGACCAAAACTAGTGTAAAATTAGGCTTATTCAAGACCAAATTATGTAATTACTTCTAGGCTCTGCTCACACACACAGGTGTTTTCAGTTATTGTGCTGAGTAGACCTCTGCTCAGGTTAATGTTGGGTTGAGCTGTTAGGAGAATTTGCTGAGGACAAAGGCTACATATACTTCAACAAATCATAAAGGTGTACTGCCCGAAAAGATGCAAAAAAAAAAAAAAAAACCTATCAGGAGCATCAGGTGCACACAATCCTGACAAGGGCTAATCATGCAAAATAAGAGAAAATACCTGTGGAACTTTGGATCTAATCCCTTTTCATGGGTTTTCAACTTGTACCTTAATAGTACAGTCAGGAATAAACAGTCTTGAAAAATGTCTTGCTCAGCAGATGCTTGCATTGCATTAATGAAAAAAGTTTTATGTGCTTTCTTTAGATCCGTTAGTAACTTTGGACATTTGGAGGAGGATAAAGCAGCTGTCCTATTCACACAAACGCAAAGTTACCCTGTTGTGGACTCTGGTGAGACTCTAAAGATTGATTATTTTATACATTAAATTACCTTCTTTAGTGTAGGAAATAAGACTGGACCACTGTAAAAGACTCAACTTTTCTTTGATTTTGCTGAGGGAATATACACCAATAGAGGATGAACTTTTTCCAACTTTCGCCACAATCCTTGATTCGCAGCACATTCCTGGCTCAGCAACCATGGTCAACATCCGAGGCTATACAGTTCATTGGTCACAGGGAGGCCGAAACGGAACACTGTTGAAGGACAGGGGACAAACCCATGCAGAGGTCTCCATCGGTCAAGGACGATGTGACTTCACCGTCATGGCGGTCGTCTCTGTGGGCTCCTCCGTCCCGGCTCACATCACAGTATCACAGATAGAAGACGGAAGTGAGCAACATTTCTGGAGTCAGCTGATTTTGACATTATTACCGACGAAACATTTATGAGTGAAACTTATGTAAATGTTGTATTTCTGTCTAGAAAATCTCAAGATGGGGAAGCGTTTTAATGGCAGTCCAGCTGTGGGTTTCAATTTGTCCTGGGATGATTATGACACTGCCACCTGTGGCTATATTGTGGAGTGGTGCATTCTGGAAAATGTGCTTTGTAATCTGCATTGGATGAAGGTGCCAGAAGGAAACATGTTGATCATACCTGCTCGTAGGCTTTTTTTTTTTGTTTTGTTTTGTTTTTGTCCTCTATTATTGACTGCAGGTGCATTCTTAAGGTCATTTTTCTTGTTTTGGCACTGATTGTAGTTTTCCATTGTTTTATAGAAAATTTCAAAGCTGGCTATAGGTACACATTTAACATCTATGGATGCACAGAGGATGGACACAGACTACTGGAAACACAGATGGGATACTTACAGGAATTCAGTGAGTTTTATTACTGACATGCTTGGAGGTTTAGAAAGTGTGTTTTCTGTTTGTTTGGCATGCAGTGTCTGGCTGTAAGGACTTATTATGACCAAAGACATGAAACACTCTGGATAATGTATTTTTCACCACAAAATATCACACATACTGTGCAACAACACGTGAAAAAAGACACACATGCCATCTTCCATGCTTGTTATACTTGGGAGTAAATGAAGAAGTAGAGAAGGCAGCAAAGTAATCCTAAAGCTGTGTAAACTGGTGTCTTTTTTGTTAGCCAGGATTAATTTTGTGAAGATGCAAGAAAATCAATAAGAAAATCTAATTCGTTAAAAAAAAAAAAAATCTTAGNTTTTGTGAAGATGCAAGAAAATCAATAAGAAAATCTAATTCGTTAAAAAAAAAAAAAATCTTAGATCTGGATCCACACCAAAATTTAATGTTTCTTCCCATGGTCATGCCCTAAACTTCCACTTTCCAATTGATTTAGAACCTTTTGTGCAATTTTGCTAACAAATCAACTAACCAACAAATCAACAGACGTGGGTGAAAACATAGCTTAATGAAAATTAAATCTGTTTGTGAAACTATCCCATAATTTATTGCCTCTCTCAAACATGAGTCATAAAAGCTGCACAGTTGCTGGAGGCCTGTTTCTTGAATTCTGTTTCACCTGTTTTCTCAGAACCTCTGCAGTCTCCGAGTCTGGTTGAACCAGTTCACAGCACCTCCTCCTCGGTGACGCTGGTGTGGAGGTACAATGAGGCAGATCCAGCTCACCTGGGATTCATCACTGGTTACCTGGTGACAGCGCAGGAATCATCTGAGAGTCGTACAACAAGTGGGTACAGAGATGAGTTTAAGAGTTGATTCTTCAGCTTTTTTTTTTTTTTTTTTTTTTTACTGAAAATGCACAGTTAAATTAAAAAAAAGAGTTTAAAAATATGATATGACTGATTCTGAAAGTGTTAATTCCAGTTAATGAGACTTGATACCAGTAATGGTATTCTGGAATTTGGAATATAGATCGTTATGTGATATTAATTCAAGTTATTTACAATGCTGTGCAGGAAAACCAAAAAAGTGGCTTGTAATTCTGTGTACATGTAGCCCTGCTCACTGTGTCGGTGGCAGACCCCCACAGGAAGTCAGTGAGTATAGAAGGTCTGAACGAGAACCAGGAGTACATCTTCTATCTGAGCGCACTCACTAAGGAGGGGCCTGGTCCACCAGCCAGTATTACCATCAGGACTAGAATCAACTGTGAGTTAACATCCACTGCAAGCGCGCACACACACACACACACACACACACACACACACACACACACACACACACACAAAACAAGAAACTGATACTCTACAAATTCTAAAACAATCTGATTTGTACTGAAAACAGGTTAAAATAATCTCACTCTAGTGGAAGATTTTTTTTCCAGATTTTCCAAGAAAAAATACATTTTGTTTTCTCATTGTACATGTTGATATATTAATGTGTGAATGATCCATTCCATTTGTCAGATTTGTTTGTAGACAGTTTTAGCTGAATAACAATAATTACTCTTCTAAAACAAATCAAGAGCATTTATCTAATTTAATCTAGTATAGATGGTGCTTGGTTTTACAAATTATCAACTGATAACGTTTTAAACTGTCTTGTGCTATGAGAATCTTAACAAGAACTTACAAACCTCCATTATCCAGTCTGGAGTTTTACCACTTGAAGGTGTAAATTGTTCATCTTTTGTTTATAGACTCTGCTTACTTAGTGAAAATCCTGGTCCCCATCCTGTTACTGCTGGCCTTTTCTGCCTTTCTTTGTTCTCAAAGGAAAATGTGAGTAACCTCAGTCAGGAGCCCTGGTTCACACCTTCATCCCATTGAAGGAAAATCAGCAACTTTTCTCCTCCTTTTGTTTCTCTCCAGGCTAAAGGAGGTTTTTGCTTATCCTGCTGGGATGAACATCAAAACTGTTGAGTTTGACAGCTTCTTCTATGAGGTACAGACAAACATGCACAGAGAGACCACACATTCTAGAAATTTCAACAAACTCATTTATATACAAACACAGTCACAGTTGTTTCAAAATGTAATTTATTGGTAGAGATTTCATAAAAAATACAAGAGCTCTGACATTTTCAACTGGGCTTTTAGCATTTTTTTGGGACTTATTTTAGCCACATTGGCCATTACACATAGATATTAATACATTTTCATAACTGCTTTTCCTGGTTAACCTTTTTCTGATGAATGTAACTTTTTGGTACAAGTTCAGTGTCACAATTTTGCTTTAAAAATGTTTTTTATCTGGATTTAAATGGGACCATAATTTATTTCTGGGACAAATTCATCTATAAGTTTGATTTATCTTTTTCAGTGTACCCATGAAATCTTTTCCGCATATCAAACAATAATCAAAAGGCAAAATTATAAAGGTTTTCATGTAATTTGTACATGTTCCGGAGATAAGAGCCCCATTTCTTTGGTGTACAAATTTAAATAACATATTGATTGAATGGTGAGACTTGGCCCTCATGGCAGTTTTTCTTTTTATATTTTTGTATGTTGTGTGTTTAGAGGGAGAATGGAAATTCATATAAATATAAAAACAAGGTGTCACTGATAGCTGATCAGAAAGCAACTCTCCATCAACTTTCAAATGATATAAAATAAAATAATCTCCTTCTGTAGAGATCAGAATCAATAGTGGTTTTAAAGGCACCTCTAAAAAGTGAACCTCACATTGTACATAAACACATTTATTTCCTCTCTGCATGTTGGTGCAGACCAGTGAGAAGCTCCAGTCACAAACAGTGGAAGAATGTGTTATCTGTGACATTGAGATCCTAAATGCACCATCCGCTTCAGCTTCCCCATCATCCTGCTCACCTGCCTGGGTGCCGCTGATTTCCCATTGTCATCCACAGTTACCTGCAGAGATCCCAGAGAGATCAGACCTTCAGAAAATAACAAACATTAATAATAAGAGTTACTTTCACACCTTGGAGGAGGATTTCTCTGAACCACAAGTCACATTTGATGAAATCACCAACCTCAAAGTATCTGGGTGTCTTCAGAAATCATGCAGCATCATAGATGGGTACATTTCCAATGCTTTAGAAGTGTAAAGTCAATGGCAGCCCAACATTTTAAATAATATGTACCTGAACATTTTCATAGTTGGTTTCTCCATTTCAAGGATGTAAATAATGTAATCAGTCTTGTTTTGACAAAATATAAAAGTATAAATTTACTGCTAAGAGTTTCTTTATATGCAGAGATTTATTTCTAAACAAATACATTTAAGGGTGTCTTTGCTAATGTGCAAGCTGTGATTATTTATGCAGCAAGATCCAAACAAGATTTCACTATCACGTAATGATAATGAAGAGAAAAAAAAGAAGGGCATTTAATTTTGGAAATCTCAGGCTTTTCTCTTTTGCAACACAGGCCAAAGTCAAAAATCTGTTGGAGTTGCATGTAAAAGTCATAGCAGCATTATAGTGACTCATTCTACAGGTTTTAGTGAAGTGAAGTAAGAAGAGAGTTGAGATATTATCTACAGGATGTAACTGGAAGTACTGATAAGGCAGCTGAATGTCGTAAACATATTAGGAGGAAGCATAAAGGTGTGAATTTTGTTTCATGTGTATGGTACTGTCAATGTATAGTTTAGAAAGTTAACATTTATTAACAAATAACATTTGTATGTTTACAAGAGTTCTCATGAGTTATATAATGCATATTGCTGCAGTAGTTTAAAGAAGAGGCTACTGCTGGTAAATACAAAGAAATACTGCAATAAAAGGAAAAATTGTACTTTATTTCCAATAAATGTTTGTTTTGAGGGGACCATTATAATACCAAAGGCCTGAGAATGTGTCCCCTGGATATCTTCTACAAAAAATGTTATATGTGACCAGAAGGTATGGACAAAGTTTGAATGTATTTCTGAAATATTTCTGAAATACACAGAAGCAGTTACAGCAGGAAACCCAGCTTATGTTATCACTTTTCATTTTCTCATTTCCTGTGTTTAGGCAATATGATCTTGGTTTTGTTTGTTGTTCTACAATATTTTTCCATAGGAATGTATAGGGTGTCATCCTGCCCAAACCCAATCACTGGGAAAAATCAGACCCACACATGCATACAGAAAGGTACACACAGAAAACAGAATTATATGCACGCACAATAGCAACCACCAAAACCCTAGCAACCATTCTAGGAGCCAGAACCCAACTCTAAATTTCCCATCGTTGTGAATGTCTTACTGAGTTTGTCTGATTGTGTGTTTCTGTCCAGTGTTTACCCTGCCTCTCAACCAATGAATGCTGGGATAGCCCCCCACCACACACACACACAGAGCTCGTTACCCAGTTCTGCTACAGTGAATCTGTTTCCTTTTAGAATTTGCAGAACTGGTTCAGTGTGTCAGAGCTCAGCTGTGATATGGTCTTAATCGATTTACCTCCTCAAATCGCAATGACTCAAACCAAGTCTCTTTTAAGTCTGTCAGTTATTAAGCAGAGAGGCTTAAAGGGTCATACCAGCGATTGTGCATGTTTGAGCCCAATATAAAGAACATAAAACCATATTTTAGTTTTCTTGTTATTTTTTCAAATCCCCTAATATTACAAAATCAAATGTTAATGATTTTATGTAGAATGAATTGAACTGAATCTGATTTGATGTTTTAGTATCACTCTTACCAAAGTCACTAATTTAAGTGCTGGCCAAAAGTATTGCACCCTTCTGTATTTTTGTGTAAATTTTGCTGAGTTAAAATACCACTCCAAAAACAAAATTTATTTTTTAGTGTGTTGAGTAAGTACAACTGGGAAAAAAGCCAATAGTTCTTAATAGTGTTAAGCAGGAAGACACTTTTGACATGGTAAGGTTTGAAGAACAATACCAGTATTAGTAGAGATCAAACATTAAGTTAAAACATCTTCTTTGAAGATGGTCAAATGGTTTTCACTGACTTGTAGAAATATTGTAGTCATATTACCTACTCTGAAATCCAAATTTAAGTCTAAAGAATAGTTGAATATTCTGAACAAATACTCAACTACTTGTNGGGGGGTGCAATACTTTTGGCCAGCACTGTATATATATTTATAATAACACTGCTCAAGTCACAGTTTATTGTGGAGGGTGAAAGGTCATACAGTAGTTGTAACTCCTGAGTTTCAGAGATGACAAGCACAACACAAATATATAACAAAATCAAAATCAGTTACAATTCCACAGAAAATACTGGCTAAAGAGCATAGGCTACAGGTCATTCATGATAAAATATATGTTAACATTTATGTGTGAATATATTCATTTACTAAATAGCACATAATGTCCCAAACTAAACATGAAGACTGCTTTAGGAGGTCCTGTGTAAAATTGCTGAAAGATGAGGACAGATAAAAATAGATGCAAATGCAAACTATTGATATTAAAGTGAGCTTCAGAAAACAAAACATAAATACTAAAGGCAGGATCAAAAGGATTGAGCTCTTATTTAAGATGCAACAGTTCATTATGTAAATATCGTAACCAACATTAAAACTTGTTTTGTTTCATGTTCTCTCTTAAACACACATACACACACCCATACATTTGTATTAGTATACTAATGAGGACATTTTACTGACAAATTCCACGCATGCTTACCCTAACCACAACCATGAGCCTAATGTCACCCTAAACCTGAATCTGTATTTAACATGAAAACCAAACATTAGCCCTATAATAAATGGTGACTGGATTTTATGTCCCCACATGTCACGTCATACATGTTCTGTCCCACCAAAACCCATCAGCATACACTTATACAATAACTGTCATTGGAGAGAGTGGTGGCCGGAGCAGCCCTGCCCCTCAGTAGTGCAAAGTTCACAAGCAGAAACAAACAAAGCAGCACAATCTGAACTGCCAGCAAAATATTTCATGTCAACGTGGAGCATAGTGTCAAACTGAAGCCACTCGGAGGAATTTTCCCTTCCCACAGCTCAGGGAAACAGGTGGCACATTCATCAAAAGGATCCGCTCACTTAAGTGAGTTTTGTGGCATGAACTTTGAATCATTTGGGTGGATCTTCATCAGCCACATATTGTCACTCTGGTGTTTATCGGAGCAAAGTCTGTTCCCTCAGACTTTAGCCCACACCAGTGAGATCCAAAATGATCTGCTGAAAAGAAGTAGGAGGCCAGAATTCATACAGGAGTCCTCTGCTGTATTCTTCCTCTCACCTTCTTCTTCTTCCTGTAAGGAGAAACACAAATGACCCTGTCTGCTTAATGACTGCAAAGAAACTAAATGCAATTTAATGTGAAGTGGAAAAAATGATCGTGTGAGGCAATCTGTCCTCTGATGAGCAGGGGTATAAAGTTCAGACATGACGCTACGGCTGGAAAACTAATAGCAGTTTGTGAAATCACTGTGTCAACACAATCAAATTAAAGCTGCAGCAAAATCAAGTTAGGGCTTGTGTCTGTTCTTTACCGTTGTGGTGGCGACACCATACACTTCCAGAGGATGGCGTAGAGAGCCAGTAAAAAAACAATGAACACTGCAGCTGCAATTGCACCTGCAGAGAGAAACACAGAAACATACACACACACAGACACACACAATAAATAAAAAGTACATCTGACACACAGACACACAATAAGTAAAAAGTACATCTGTAAATATTTTTACATAAGTATATGATTAAAAAGAACTCATGCATGCACCTACAGTATGTACAATATGCTAAGATGCTTGCGTAGGGAGTTTACCCATTTCCCTTCCTGTTTAGCTGAATAAACCAGTTCTTCCACATGAAGGCATTTTCTCACTGTACGCTCTGATGCAGACATGCTGCACAGCTTGCTCATTTTGCAAAATATCTCCACTGCACTATTAAAAACCAAAAAACGTTTTAAAAAGTGCTCCACGAGAAAGAAGAAATGCGGAATTTTCTCAGTCGTCAGAGGGTGTATGTTGAAATGTCACTTTTCAGGGTTCTGCGGACTATTATCCTGCAATCATGATATTACTGACCATTATTAAGACTTGAAGATTTTCATGGTTCTTTCCAAATACCTGATCGGTGTCTCATAAACTGGAAAAATAGTTGATATACATAATGTTTCAGCACAAACCAGCATGGAGTGAAAGCTGAGTCCAGACAGTTTTACTGGAGTTAACAAAAATGGCTGATTCACTTCTGAAAAGATTTTTCCCCCTTTACCTTCACCTTCATCTATGTCTGAGAAGCACACAGAGTGCTGAGGTTATGATACTTGGTTTCTGTTTATTGAAGTCCTTCAACCTTAAAAAAAAAAAAAAATTGAGGGGTTTCTGCCTTGTGAAGAGGGAATTCTCTCTCTCATTCCACCCTGTAAGTGCAGACACAACTGAAGTTTAAGGTCTATGATTCAACGTTTGTTCCTGTGATGAGCCTTGGGAAAATGAGTAGGGTGACCTGTGACCCCGGTTACCTGAGGTAATTCCTCACGCTTCTCTACTCTACAGGCCATGAATAAAGTTAAGGGAAAAAAGCAGTAAAAAGGTCACTAAAGTTCAAAGTTCTTTAGTACAAAGTTCAAGTGATAAGCAGGAAAGGAAACAGACAAACATAACCAAACACGCCGCTGACAGACAAGAGTGTTGTGTTTACAGTTTGTGTATTCCTCATGTCAGACAAATACACCAGCTGGGTTACAGTACTTTTATACAGTTGTGGGACTAAAATGTCTATAGTTTTTTTTTTGCAGTGCTACTCTGGAGGGAAATGTCAAACAGTATCTGGATTGTTGAAAACTTGGTTGGCTGTTGCATATCTCAGTTGATTCCCCCCAAAAATCAGGTGTTTTACTCTGAAACAATTCTAACAAGTCTGGAAAACATCCAATTTTGGTTAAAGTAGTACTCACCAGGAATAATCCCATTTCCCTTGACAAAAGAATCCTCTGTGCAAGAAGAACAAGGGGCTGCTGCAGTTGAACCTTCACGGAAGAACGATAAACACAAAAATAGTGACATTGGTAAAACGTGTCTGTGTTAAATTAATGCAGTTTAATATCCTAATACAATTCCCTAGTGATTCAACACAGACAATGACATACATGCTTAATTCATATGCTTAATGAGGCCATATGAATTTCAAAATAAACACAAAATGTCCCTTTAATGAAAGGTAATGCTGTTTTTTTGAATAGTACCTTATTAACAAAAAAAAAATGTGTGTGGGGGGGGGGCGGTTAAAACATTGAAAACCTCTCTTAATATGAATTAAAGAGCATCTGAATTACTATGTAATTTGCACAAAGATGAAAGCTTTTGAGTGTTGTTGATACTCATGTCATAGAGGTGTTAAATCTACAGTCATTTATATTCACACTACTGATGTACTTGTGTAATGCTGTATAGCCACTTGTGTGTACTTTCTTCTCAAATACCACTGATAGGTATTGTATACTGTGTCTGTTCAAACACTGTTATCATACCAGAGAAACTGTATGTTAGAGAGTGTTGACAATACAGGATTTCTGAGACTGATATCTATAGATATTTGAGGGGAAACAATTATATACTTCATTATATACTCAATGGATATTTTTTTTTATTTGGGTTAAACACATTAACATTTTTGGAAGGGATCCCTCACTTTCAATCATTAGAGTTGCAGAATATTTTAAGTTAAACAATGAGCTCAATTACAAAAGAATTAAGAGAACATCACATTTTAAACTGAACCTTTTGCTGGATTTTAAAGCCAATACACCCCCTCTCTCTGTGGATAGATAGATAGATAGATAGATATAGATAGATAGATAATTGTAAAATACACACTTTTTCAGAACTGCCCTATTAAAAGGCAAAATAGTTGGTAAACTGCAAATGTCCATGACTGACCTCTGTATCAACAGGACAATGAATAAAGCAAGGAACCTCCTGAAAGACAGCTCCCATCCTTTATTCTATCAGTTCCAAGTCTTGAAATCTGGGAGGCGCTATAGAGTGCCACTGGCAGCCAGCAAGTTTTTTAAGAGATCTTTTATTCTAACGGCCATAAATATTCTTAAAGGACCATACTGGCCATTTTGAATGTTGGAACTTAATATATTCAATTTTCACAGTTATGCAACAGGACAAACGGGTACAGAAAATGGATGGATGGATGGATAAAACTCTATTTCAGCTTTCCTGATATTTTGCAAAATCTCTTAATCTTTCAAAATCAAATACAAACGTGATACAGCCACCTTAAAAATCAATATTTCACCTGCTAATAGTTACACAGCCTTATGAAGTCACAGTTGTTTAAATTTTTCTATAAACGCAGGTCTTCTTTTGGGACTATATTCTCAAAAGAAGACCTGGTGGAGACATAAGTACATTCGCTCCGCACTTAAACATGAACTTTGAAAAAAAAAAACCTGAATATACGTGTTGTTCACAATGATGAATTATCTATCCCAAGAACGTTTCAAGTATCAACAAGTTGATTTTAATAGCATACCAGAATGAACTGANTATCCCAAGAACGTTTCAAGTATCAACAAGTTGATTTTAATAGCATACCAGAATGAACTGAAACCACTGGGGGTCTGGAAGGTAGGAAAAAAAAATTAATTCACTGTTCCAGTAGTATGCTTTGAGAAATTTTTGTCAGTAACCTTACATGTATGAAAATTGAATACATCAGGCTCAAACATGCAAAATGGCCAGTATGGTCCTTCAACTCTGCAAAATGACCACTTATACTGGCTCCATAGTTTGGTACTTGAATTTTCTTTTTCTTCATATGGATTTTATGTATGTATAAAGTTGTGTTTGCTCTGATTCTTAATGGTAAGCCGAAGACAAATTTCCACCTCTGGTGGACAATAAAGTTGTGCTCTATTCTATTCTATCAGTGCAGCACTAGTTCTGGATATGTGCAATACTAAAACAGTGGAATATTCCTTTAGACAATTTGTGTTTTTAGTACAGTACACTAACAGTTTGGGCATGACTGGGAATGACATGGTTTCTTTGGGCCCCTATACCTGAAATTTACAACAGGTCATTGTCACATGTCTAGACCTGCACATGCTAACTGGAGTTCAACACAAGCCCATTCCCAGTGGCAGCCTTTGTATTTCTGATGTAGGTATATGTGGCATTTAATTTGATTTATTCAGGGCCTGGAACCAAATTATAATACCACAATTACAAAGCTTATGCTGAGAAACAATATACATAATAGCCCAGATACACCTATTAGATCTAAAGATCCTGTACTTATGACAACAGCTGCAGAATTTAAAAAAACAAAAAACAAACATGTGACACCTTACCATTTCTCTGCTGCACAGCTTTCATAAGTTTCCACGTGAGCTCTGGGACAGCCACCTGAAAGAGCAGCAAATCACGCATGTTTTCACAGAAAGTGGAGCAGGCAGGACATGACAGGGCAGGCCACCTCAGCTGACACGTTTCCTTGTGCGGTTTGTCCAACTAGAAAATATGTGGAGTTGTGAGAAGTAAAGACAGGGAAGGAGCTGCAGGCTCATACCGCTTACAGAGATGGAAATTTGCTGCAGGAAGTTCAGTAATGTGGAAAATCAGGGGTGACTGCTCAGGGCCACGACAAGAGCCAGATAAGAAAACTTAAGTGGGATACAGACTTCCAAACCATTTGCGTGGAGACAACACTTGATATGCTGCAGGAGCAAAACATAATGAGACCAGTACTAGTAAAAACACACAAGCGCTACTGGCTGCATGACTGTAAACAGTTTAAAAACACAGTAATCTGTGCAGACAGACCGATCAGCATGTTGTTTTGCGCCTGTTGTCGCTTGTGATCATCGCTCCAGCTGACCCACTTCCACGCAGCTCTCTTACCTCCGAGTGGTTTCCATCGCTGACAACAGCCCTGCTCTTGTTTTGCACCTCCGTCCACATTTCAGCTCCCCTGCGCTCAGAATTCATCACTTCATGCTGTTTCTTCCTCACCTCCGAAGTGCGCACGTAGGACACCCGTGCTGCCTTCACGTGCTCCTCTAAATTCCTACAACGAGGATCACTCGTTACATGCCACTTTACTTTCATATAAACAAATTTCTCGTTCCTTGAAGAGATTTTAATTCAGTTAGTAAGGTCATCCCAAATGCCCTGAAACCTTCTGCGATCAAGTCCACCAAACTTGTTTGTGTTCACTTAACCCGTAAGAAAAGAGATAAACTAATTCGACTGATTTTACTGATCACTGACTAAATATGCAGTTACGGTTTTACTTTCAAAGATGCAACTGCATATTTTCAGCATGAAAATAATTGTTGATTCATTGTCAAATTTTTAATTTTAATGATTTCTTTTAATTAATTAATTTTCCTTTTCATTAAAAAAAAAAAAAAAAAAAAAAGTGTCTTATGGAACTCCAGCGCCGTTTGGACTCTGTAAATTATATCATGAAGAACCAAAAACTCTTTCTCTTTACTCAGAATTTTTTTGTGCAGCTATCATTTTTTTCTTGAGATGTTTTCTTGTTTACTGTTCATCTGTATTTGCACTGCTATTCAACTCCTAAAGTTCTTTTAAAATGCCTTTTTGATGGCTGTTTTATATGAAATGGTCACACAAGTAGACTGTTTTTCAAATAAAACAAGCAACAAAGCAACACGCCCAATGCACGTGGGAATCGATTCATTCTAACAAGATTTCCTACAACCCATGAATGTGCCATCATGCTGACCTTCCTGCAGAAAGGAACCACACAGCGCTAACTTTGCTGATAATCGATATTGAATATATATAGATATTAAAGATATCAGTGTTGACTTCCGACAGCTCTACAAGGCAAAGTTTGTTTTACATTATTTATTTTTCATCCAGACATGACTGGATTTCCTGCCTCAGAATATAATCTCCATGTAGATTTCTGGCATGTGGCACACCAGAAGCCATTCTTGTTTATCTGGGCAAGGTTAAAAGTTCTGTAAACAGTTGATTCAAGAAATCAATACTCTACAATAAATGTTATATAGACAGAAAACCAGTTTATTATCTCAAATCTTCAGACATCTGGATCAAGACTTATAATTTGGTTCAATTTAAATAAATTTAAATTTAACACTGTCTGTAGGACCTGATCTGTAAAATGCTATAGCATAATTCCACATATTCATTTCTAATTCAGCACATGAAATTTTAAAAGGAGGAAAAAGTTTCACATGGGGGTGTTAGTCATAAGAATTGCTAATACAAAGGTCAGTTTACTGTTGTTAAGTTGAGAAGTGTTTATTCTCTCTGCTTTAAAGAGAAATATCCACCAACAGTCTGCAGAGATATTGCACAGAAATGTACGTTGTAAAAGCAGAAAAAGCATTTCAGATCATTCACAACAATCCTCACAGGCACTCACAAACATCAATGCAGTCTACAGGTGCTGCACACCAGCACATCATATACAGTAGAGAGAGAGAGAGAGAGAGAGAGAGAGAGAGAAAAACATCTAAAATACAGAATCAAAGGCATCTCTTCATCTGAAAGCAATAAACAGTTGGTGAATGAAGGACCTGACCTCCATCAGGAGAAAACAAAGTACTTGCAAACAGTGTGACAGAGTGGAGTGTCTCAAAATATGAGCTGCGAACCAAATTGTAACTGTGTCATCAAACATGTGACTGTGTCTTTTTGTACACGTTATAAGCATTTATAGAAGTTGTAATTAATATGGAAGTGATGCTGCTCAGATTCACCTCAGTCATATTGAACGAATGTATACCAAATAAGACACAAAAGCTTATAAGACTCCTGGGATGGGTGTATGTTGTTACATGTTAGTCATACTGTACTGCAAGAAGCCAGTACTTGTGAAGAACATCAATTCCACATTTTATTTCTAAACTCCTGCTTCTCTTCTTCATCTGTCACCCATAGTGGGAATGTTTAAGTTTTCATTTAACACTAAGAGAGAAAGAACAATAAATCATGTAACTCAATCCAGTATGGCAAAGATGTTTAAAAATCATTGTAAAAATCTGTGAGATTCTGATATCACATGTCCGAGCAGGCCCTTGCTCTCTTGGCTCACATCAAAGTTTCCACAATGACCTCAACACTTTGAGAACCACTATAAAAGAAGACAAGAAATCACATGGCCCTGATCAGAGTGAATAAATAGGGTCACCTGGTGGGCAGAACAAGCTATGCCTGTCAGGGAAACAATTTACAGTTCTGAAGGATTTAACCGAAGCAGTGACGCATCAGATAAAACCGCAAGATTGTCAGAGTTGCCTTGAAGCAAAAAGCAGTTGTTAATCCTATTTGAAAATTTCCAGAGCTGAAATCAATCTCTGTTAAGGACTGATTCAATCTGAATACATTATATGGTTTGAAGACATTTCAACAGCACATTACCATTACACACGTCACACTATTATGTCCTCAGCTGGCATTGAAACACCAAAGGGATGTTCACCCTTTGAAAGGTTAAAATTTTTCAGATGGTATTTTCCCCTAACCAAACCCCATCATTCCCTCAGCCCCCATCAGTCAGAATCCAAATCCAGACTGCCAACCACTTTCCACCCTTTCTTGCTTTCCTCCCGGCGTCCCATCCTGGACTGGGTAGTGTTTGTTCTGTCCTTTGTGCTGAGAGCTGGCGGCTGGTGCATGATGGGAGTTGTAGTAAAAGCAGAAAGGCAGACAGAGGCATGTCCACATGGACCAGGCTGCAGTATCACATGATTTCACAGCATGAGTTTTGTTTCCGTGCCTGAAGGGTGACACAAACACACAGGTACACACTCAGCTGTCTGAACAATGACTGATCTGCACTGATCACTGCACTGATTTTCAGTGCAGTGATACTCTGCAAAGTGCCTGGTACTTACAGTCTTATAGAAGGCTTTGGACTGATTTCCCAGGTGCTCTGACTTTGCCACAAGATCATCCAGTTTCTCTCCTCTTTCCAACAGACTTTCCATGGTGTTGTGCTACAGAAACCAAACATTTATAGTTTAACATGTATAGCGTTAAGCAAAATTACGACATGACAAAATGCAGGACTGGGGAAACGTTACATGACAGTTTTATCCGCAATGTGTCCGATATAATCGGCCAGTAGCTGCGATCATTCAGTTTGTGTCTGCTGACAGGTCTGAATACTAAACAGCAATCTTCTTACACCTGTATTTAAGTGTATGATGTCCACATGTGATTTGTGTATTGTGGTGGTGTTTTTACCAAAATGATCTTTGTCTCATCCAGCTCGGCCTGCACTTTGGTCATTGCATCAGCTTCTCTGGGATTCTGGAAGAAAAAAAAAAAAAAAAANAAAAAAAAAAAAAAAACGAAAAACAAAAAAAACAGGCTGTCAGGCATAATTCCATTCCAGAATTTCCATGACTAGCTGTGTAACTTTACACTTAACATATACAGGAAAGCAATGCACCATGAAAATTGTTGTAAAATTATCATTTTTATGCTTTCAGCCTTAAGCTGTGTAACACAACGTTGTGGAAAGTGCTAAATGACAACAGGAATGAGAACATTTAATAAATGTGGAATAATAAATTGGATGGTGTTCACAGTCTGATATTTACAAAAATATCTGTGTTTATTCTCTTTGGAATAATGTGGGGTCAACACTGACCTGGTATTTAGACAGGTGAATATCCAGGGCTTTGTAGTTAATGGTTTCAGGGTTACCAGAAGGCCAGTCTATACTATCCACCTGCTTAGAAAACTCATCTAATACCTGAAAACAGAGGAACCAATCAATAATGACACTGGCAGCAAAGTGCAGGTAATAATAACAAGGAATGATTAAGTGTCTGACTGCATTTATGTCACTGAGTTGTACCCGCCTTGTCTAGCAATGTGAAACAGACTCTCTGTGGGTATTCGGTATCTGCTATGACCACAGCACTCAGATTGTCATTTCTCACATACACATGACAGAGATACTCTGAGGAAAGGAGAGATAATGTGTGATCAAAACAAGGTACAATGAGAATAATGTTCTAGTCTTGTGATATTGTTAAATGAAGGCAAATGCAAACCAGGCAAAATGAAACTGCACCAGTTTCATTGTGGAACTAAAACTGGTGCAGCTTTAATGTGACAGAGCAGCCTTCTGCTGAGTCAAATAAGATCACTGTTTTCTGCGACAAAGCTGAAATTGTTTGCTCAAATCTATGAGTCGTTTAGAACAGACTGTGTGTGCTGATTTTTTACCTTGTTCTTTGACAGAGGCACGGCTTCCATGTGTTGTCCGTTCAACAATCAAGGCACTGGTGAAGGTCATGAACTCCTGAACACTACACAGCCCAAAACATCAACAGTAAAAAAAACCCAAAAACAAACAAACACAACAACAACTCTTAACATAATCATAGCATTTTTCTTGTTGTAATGCACTGCAGCTTTGCTTGGAAATTTTTTTTTTTTTTTTTCAACCATGTTGAGAAAGCTGGGGCAGAATTCTTAGAATTTTTGATTGTTGTGATTGGTTGGATAAAGAAAATAATTAATTTGTAGTTTATTTTAGTGTGTGGTGTTGGTGTATCAGACTGAGGAGGGAGTGGAGGATTCTGAATATTTTCTAAATTCAACATATGTTTGTTCCAGGGCTTTTTGACAAGTAAAATGTTACCAGATTTACTGCCAACCCAATACTGGAGACGGGAGACGCAGAACAGTACACCTAAAGATTGTATGGTTACTTCAATCTACTCCATACAAATCAAAGTTTTTAAGTATACAATAATGATATGAATACAGTTAACCCTGGGTCTGATGTAGTGGTCTGTCAGACCCACCTGGAGCGCTGGAAGAAGCTGAAAGACGAGAGGTCATAGGCCACTTTGAGCAGGTTGGCTTTGGTTGCTCCTTTGTATAGGACGCTCAGGCTGTACAGCTTCATGTTCAATCTGTCACAGCAAATTCGATCAGCTGGCTGATGATCTGGTTTGGAGGATGACAGGCAGAATCACATGAGAGCATTAGCCTTTATCTTGCTCACGCAGCTAGCCTGCTAACAATAAGCTTCAGCAAATCCAAAGTGCAGCTGACTTTCTGAAAGAGCCGCCTTACTATTAACTAACCGGCTAGCTAAAGTGGAATAACTAAGATTCTCATTTCGTATGAATGACAGATTGGTTAACTGACAGTTGGCAATACAATCTAACGAGAAAGTAATGTTAATCTGGATTTGGATATAAAAGTAAATGTCAACTTCTTTGATAAATGTCTGTATTTAAGTAAAAGCAGGCTACAGATAATGTTGTTAGCAGACGCTAGCTAGCTGGTCTTCGTTGGGGCCTAAACTTACCAGACAAAAACAGCTGTAAACTGTTTGATTCCCGGTAAAACAACAAATTAACCTTTTTACTCTAAGTAATGAAACTTTAGAACTAGTTATTTCTTATGTCCGACAACCTAATGATGCTAAACTGAAGAGTTTTCGAGATGCTATNTAGAACTAGTTATTTCTTATGTCCGACAACCTAATGATGCTAAACTGAAGAGTTTTCGAGATGCTATTAAGCGACCAATCACCACGTCACGATCCTCCAACGGTACAACAGCAAGGTAGCTCCGGTGGAAACAACACGTATCTATGACTGTTCCCGCTTTGGTAGAAAACGCGTTCTAATTTAGTTACAACTGTAAATTTTGTGTAGAAATTAATAATTACGATAGAATGGATTATTCTTGTTCTTTTACAAATTATTCCAATTATAAATAGGTCATGATGGTAAAGTATAAATTAACTTACTCTGCAAATACAATACCACTTAAATAATTGGAGAGCCAAGTAATTGCCAAATATGGGCCTACTGCTATTACTGCAGCTATTACTCCTATTCACCTAACAGTCCTGTGACACAGCTATTAATGACCACAAGACAACTGCTAATAATCTAGCCCAGCCAGTAAATACCTTATAGCAATTATCGTGCAACAACATCCTCTTGGGTTTATTATCAACTATTGCACCATCTACACCAAACTACCGGAAATGGCTGATCCACAGTGACATCACACCACACAGCCACCTTTCATCACATTTCATTAAACTCATTCACTGTTTTTAAATTTTTGTAACCCTTGAATATGAAGCTAGCATTTTATGTAATAATTTAACCTTTTCTACTCATTATCTGGCTCAGTTATATTGGATGTACAAAATATTGGTCAGTTTGGTGGCCAAGTGCCCCTTACCAAGAACATGGCACCTACATTTGATGTTTTCCCTGGTAATTTTGGTCCATTTAACATGTTCCTCCTCGCCACTTAACTGAGTGGTAGGCCTAAGTGTTTTCCATGGCAGAAACGTGCGTGTAATTCATTTCCCAGGCAACGCATCGAAAAGGTTTTGGCATGGAAACAACCGAGTCTTTTAGGCGCACCTGTTAACTGGGTGGCATGCGGCAGAGGAAGTTTTTTTTTTTTTTTTTNGTTTTTTTTTTTTTTTTCTTTTTTAGGAACTGTGTGGTTGTCGTCAGAGTAACTTTGCCGGTGCGAGGACACTGCTTACTGTATACTTGCTTGATATTTTTTCTTATATTTGCATAGTTAATATCCCTCATTGGAATGAAAGTCTGACTGGGAATTTTCCACCTTTTGTCGGTTAAGTGGAGCTGACTCATGGTACATAGTGCACCACTGCGGATGCTGAACGGACATCTGATCTGCAAGAAAGAAGAGGAGTCCAGCTTATTCATAAACTATCTGTAAGAATAGATAATTCACTAAATTCGGTAGTTTTTTCTTTTCTTTTTTTTAAAAAAGATTTTCTTTCAACATTTGACAGCTTTAATATTACCAAATATATGTAAATGTTCTTGAGATTTTTTAGTTTAATGTAACAATGTAGCTCATCATACCTGGAATACTGTACGTGCACCAGAAAAAGCAGAAACTGGGACATCTTCAATAACTCCTGGAATCAACCGCGGAAAAACAAGTGAACTTCCACTGCATCGATGGTCGGTATGACATGAATCCTCGTCGTGATACGATGGATAAGGTAAAAAAAAAAAAAAAAAAAAAAAAAAGTTCTTGAATGGTTGCAGCCTCCTGGTGACATACGCTCGTCCTGCCTGTAGACCTTCTGCCTCTAACATCTTCACCTCCTCAGCATGTGTCTGCTACTACTCACCCACAACAGTTACTAATGTTTTGAAAATGTTGCAATAATGAAGTCAGGTCTGACTTGCCAAAAATAGCTCACATATTGGAAAAAAAAAAACGTATATAGTTGAATTTATCATTTATATAGGAAATCATACTGTATTTTAAATAATATGTATGATACTTGTAATTGCCAATTTGTTACATACATACCAAAACTAGATATAGGTATAGGTACAGGTAAATAGATTACCTACTTACCCATACCCTGATGTACAATATCAAATTTATTATTTCAGCATGTTGAAATGGTAAATCATAGATTCAGAGTATAGTAGGTAAACAGCAAATTAATCATACAGCTAATGTTCCTGTCATATTTTAAGAACCATATAGTTTTAAACCATGACATGGAATCTACAATCTGTTATTTACAAAGAATTGTTAGATAACCTTAGTTTTGCCCATCTTACCTTTTCAGACAATCAATGTGTTTTCTGTCAACATATCAGTTTGAACAGTTAACTCAGGCAGAAGTTTGGACCAGAATTTTAGGTAAATCACATGTGATGTGGTTTATTTTGTCATGCTTGATACAAAACATAAGTTGTTGACTGCATGAAGAGCTTGCTGTCATAAGTAAAATGAACATTTTTGCTTTTATTACACATCTCAGTACTCAAGTCTCAGCAGTTTTCAAGCTTTTTTTTTTTTTTTTTTTAATCTGACATTCTGGATGTGATGGGCAAAGGGCAAACTGTAGTTCATCAGAAATTTACTCCATTAGAGGTTTGGTAATATTCAGTTTTTATAGATCTATTGCTGACTATCCATCTGCAAATAAGAAAGTAAGAAAATAAGTGATTACATAAATATTGCAAATAAGCATGTATGCATAAATAAACAAGTAAGCAAGCAAATTTGTGAAAAGGTAGACATGTATAAATAAATTATGTGTAGATGGAAATAAATAAGTGAACAAGTACATATTAGTAAGTAGACACATTCCAATTTTTCAACTACTTTAATAACCTTTGTAAGTTTGTGTATAAAATGTCATGACAGTAAACATTTAGATTGTTCATCAGATGTTTCTAACCAGGATATACAGTGAACATTCATGTGGGAAACCGCACCACCCTGCGGTACTTAATGAATCAACTCATGTACAACAATGAAAACAGCTTGCCACAAATTCCTCGATGTACGAGGTCATATAAACCTGAAGATCCTTACGTTTCCTTTTCCTGTAATTGAATAACATGGTGTTTTGGTCTTTGAAGTTTGCTCTGTGAGAGACAGCTGGTTGAATGGAGATCCATCAGGCTGGTTTCTGAGCAAACAAGCCAGCAGGTTAAATTTACCGGATAATCAGCTATTGACAAGCACTTGGCACACATTCAACTCTTATCCGTAAATGGATGCACAACCCTAACTAGTGTGTGTGTGTGTGTGTGTGTGTGTGTGTGTGCGTGTGTGTGTGTGTGTATGTTATGGGAAGGGAGAGAACTGTATCTAAAATTACAACATTGCTAAGTGCTTCACTCTGCATATGTCTTCCCAGAACTCTAATTAGACACAAGCAGAGAGTAAATAAATTGTGTCTCGACACCATACTTCATTAAACATGATACACAATCTTTACTTTACTGTTTAAAAAAATCCTTCTGACTTGTTTCTATTAGTTAAACAAACAAACAAAAAAAAAAAAAGANAAAAAAAAAAAAAGTAGAAAGTACTCAGAGAGCGCATACCTCTGCCAACTCTAAACAATCCTCTAATTCTGTCATTTTAACAATAGTGAAGGTTTGGAAATGTGGACATCTAAATTTGGATTTGCAACTAAATACACATCTGGATCTGATCTGCATCTAAATAGACACTGAGAGACCATCATGGAATACATGTGCCAGAACTTTTTCATTCAAGTACACTGCAAAAAAGGTCCTCTTATCATCAATTCAGTTTTGTCTATAACAGAGTCCAAAAAAACTCCTTATTTTCTTAAAGCATGTGAAAAAAAACTCAACCAGTGTTTCTGTTTCCAGATAAACTAACTGTTTTCAAGAATTATCAGAAAGATTATTCTCTAAAATTGTTGAAAAATATTTATATTAACTGAAAATAGATTGAAATAATCTCACTGCAGTAGCAGATTTTTTTTTAACTTGTTTGAAATTAAGGTTTTAGGAGTCATTAATGCTCAGAAATGAAGATGGTGATTTTTCTTGTAATATTTAATGTTTAATATCATAATCCTTTAAAAAGTTTGGATCTGCACCAGTCACTAATTACTTGGTCTTGTTTTGGTTCATGTCATAACTTTACACTAACTTTCAATGAGATCATGTTTGTTTATATATATATATGTATGTATTTTAAATGCTAGACTGTATAAGAAATGAAATGTGCATTAACAAATTATGCAACAAAATGTGTTGCATAATTTTGTGTGTGTGTGTGTGTGTGTGTGTGTGTGTGGGTCAATGTCACCATTTGGGTTTAACAGTGAAACCCTGCAGGTTAGTGGAGGACAGGGTCGCAGTTGCTTCACTAGGTCATCAGCACTATTGTTGATTTTAGAGGTCATTCATCCCTTAGCGTTGCTAATTTTAGATGTGTTGCTAATTTTACAAATATGTACATAACCCTCTGAGTTTTTTTGAGAAGTCCTGCAGGTTCAAGATAAAAATAGATTTGATTTCTAAAGATTTCTGCTGTCATTGGGGGTGTAAAATGTCAGCAGTGGGGGTCATGACCTGCCTTATTCTCAAGGCAGGTCATGCCTTGAGAATAAGTTATAAATTAATCTTAACTCTTTTTTTTTTTTTTACAGGTTACAAGCCAGTCTGATGTACTTTATATGCCAATGGCCTTTTACATCAACAAGTGACGGTGAAACTATAATATTTTTCAAATTTCAACATTTGACAATTAATTTTCCAGTTTGATCATTATAACACACAGTTAAGACACTTGAATTTAATGTAACTGAAGCAGGTATGAAATGTGGCTGCGTATGTTCAAAGTGGTGTTCACTGTAAATTAACAAGATATTGATTGATCCAAAAGTTGTGAGTATTGATGACACGTATGAAATTGATCTATGTGCAGCAAAATTAATTTCTTGTTTTTAGAGATAAAGTCAGAAAGACTTTTTGCTATCTTCTCAATTCACTTTTACTCCTCCCTACTATGTATGCGTGTGTGTGCGCGCACATGTGTTGGGGGTGGGTGGCGGTGTACGTGGCCAGATGGGGTGAGGTTGGGAAGGGGTGGGCATTTGTGTGGGTGACCAGCCCACTTCACCTGAGCATAAAAACAGCTGTGCTTCTCGTTCAGTGGTGCTCACAGTTCACTGACTCTGCACACACACAGGGTGGACACACACTTACCACACACCTAGATACACACCCACAAGATCATTTAGCTAAACCCATGAAGATGCTGTGTGTCAGCTCCCACCTCAACCAGGTGGTGAAGATGCCTTGTAGCTATAGCTCTGTGGTTGATAAAATCCTTATGGTAAGATTTTGTCGACGATGCAGTAGTTTTTTTTTGGTTTTTTTGGGTTTTTTTTTTTTTTTANTTTTTTTTTTTTTTTTTTTTTTTTTTTGCCATGTGAGTTTAGTCTTTACACATAGACATGGCTATTTCACTTGTTCTTGTCGGTTTTCCTTCCATGTTCAATGCATATGTTCTAAAATATTACATAACCTGTACTCTGCTTGTAGGTTGAGCAGATCCTGTCAGAGTTCAGGCTGAAAAAGGAAGAACTGAGAGAGATAATGAAGCGGATGCAGCGTGAGATGGGCAGAGGACTGCGTTTGGAGACGCACGAAGAAGCCAGTGTCAAAATGCTTCCCACCTATGTCTGCTCCACCCCAGAAGGATCAGGTAAATGCTCATGAATCATAAAAGTGACGACGACGATAATGATGATGATGATGAGGATGGTGATGATGATGTGACTAAGGTATAATGCCAGTCACCTGGCCAGTGAAAGCTGGAACATACATTCAGATCGAGTATGTGTTCTGCCAGAGGTGGGAGACTTTCTGGCTCTGGACCTGGGGGGGACAAACTTCCGGGTGATGCTGGTGAAGGTGGGTGCAGATGAGGAGAGGAGCTGGAAGGTGGAAACCAAGACCCAGATGTACTCCATTCCTGAAGATGCAATGACTGGGACTGCTGAAATGGTAATGATGTTTCTATTTACGTAGTGATTGCAATAGCAGTAATATTAGTTAAATTGTCAGTATTACTGCTAAATAGTCAGACGGTTGATCGGAGGGTTTGTCCAAAAAATACTTGGTAATCTAATGAAATTTTCCAGTATCACGTCAATTTACTTTAGTTTAATTTGATTAAGTTTTGTTTTAAAATAAGAGTACACATTTTTGCTTGTGAAAATGTTGCTATTGCCAAATCTGTAATCCTTGTGATTTTGTTTTTGATGTGGTTCAGACATTTTATGTTGTTCATGGAAGGTGAGTAACCCAGTGAAATATGGTTAAAAAATTAACCATATTCCATATTTCATAGTTAAAATTATAATCGAGCATGGAAAATTGTTCTAGAATTAAGTATCCTTGTCTAATTCTAGTGCAGCGATCCGCCATATTCTGTCTTATTTCAAGATACTGATGTTCTTTTTTGGAAAAATCCTGAAGCATGTTGAATTGTCTTGGAAACTGGATGAAATAAAGTTTGAAATTGGAGCAGTGGTGGCCTACAGGTTAGAGAAGCGAGTTTGTGACCGAAGCGTTGCTGGTTCAATCCCTGAACTGGAAGGAGAAATCAGGGTTGGAGAGGTGAATAAGCAGCACCTGCCCCTCCCTCATTATCACCACTGAGGTACCCATGAGCAAGGCACCTAATCCCCAAATGCTCCAGTGGAGCTGCTCAGTAGCCAGCAGAAGACTGTGGTTGTACTGGGCAGCTTCCCGGTGCGAGTGTGTGTGAGCAGGGCAAAAGAGCATTTGATACTCAGTGAACTACCCCTGGATAAATAAAGATTAAAAAAGAAATAAGCAAAGCTATCTAGTTTTCTCATAATAGATGTGAGGAATATGAAGGTGTCAACCATCCATTCCACTTTTTGGACTTGTTTAAAATTAGTTTTACCTGAAAAGTGATTAATGTAGTGAAACAAATCAAGCTTATCATCACCAATTGGTTATTTATCTTTGATTTAAAAAAATAAAATAGATCATGAGACTTTATTGATTTCCTGTTTTGACAGTGTAACAGTGTTACACTGTTTTATTCCTATCGTTGACATACTGTAATCTCTCTGTCTCTCTCTCTCTCTCTCTCTCTGCAGCTATTTGACTACATAGCAGAGTGTATGTCAGATTTTCTGGACAAACACCACATCAAACACAAGAAGCTTCCTCTGGGTTTTACTTTCTCATTTCCTGTACGGCATGAGGACATCGACAAGGTAGGATCTGCAGATTCTTATACGTACAACCGTTCAACAGTTACTACAACCTGTCTTGTTTCCAGAAAAAACACAAAAGTCTCTTTGATTCAGTTTATTTCCCAGATTTATTGCTCAAAATAGCAGAATACAGGTGATTCCAAGTTTACACACATTTCCCACAGGGTATCCTACTTAACTGGACGAAGGGTTTCAAGGCTTCTGGGGCAGAAGGGAATAATGTTGTTGGTTTACTGAGAGATGCTATTAAGAGAAGAGGGGTAAGTTTCCTTCATATTACAGAAGATGGAATATTTCTCATTGTAAAATACAAATGATGTATTTATAACATCTGAATTATTAAAGAATGTTTATGTTGATGTTGTCATATAATTCAGGACTTTGAAATGGATGTGGTTGCTATGGTGAATGACACAGTAGCCACCATGATTTCCTGCTATTATGAGGATCGGAGCTGTGAAGTTGGGATGATTGTTGGTAAGAAAAGTCATATTTGTCCACATGTATGCCCACACACACTTCTGACAACATAGACATGTGATTCATATCTATGCACTGTCCCAGGAACTGGTTGTAATGCATGTTACATGGAGGAGATGCGGACCGTGGAGCTGGTGGAAGGGGAGGAGGGCCGGATGTGTGTGAACACTGAGTGGGGGGCGTTCGGTGACAACGGGGAGCTGGAGGAGTTCAGACTGGAGTATGACATAGTAGTGGACGAGAACTCAATTAACCCTGGACAGCAGCTGTGAGTACATGTAATGTGCTTTCAATACAGATTTAAAGGGAGTCTCCACCAATTTATCCATAGTTTCTGTTTATTTGTCTTGGGGAACACTGTTCAGCCTGTGAAAATAACTGAATAAAGCCTTTTGTGAAATTAAAGGGAAATATGAAAAGTCAGGGAAGCTGACCACAATGACATCATAAGGGTTACCTTGCGTCAGTGATGAAAATTGCAAAACTATAGACCTAAAACCACTAAAGCCACTAGTAAAACTTTTTAGGAAATTGAACCCCACAATTTCTAGAAGTGTCTTTATTTTTCAGAGGTCAGTTTCTCTGATTTTGTACATTGAGCTCTAATTTCACAAAGCCTTTACACAGGTAGTTTCAACTCTGAAAAGTTTTTCCATGACCATTAAACTCAAGCTGATGTGCTTTTAACACAGCAAGTACTGAAATAGTTTGGTTAATCTGGGATTGACTGGATTGGTTAGTTCATCAACAGAAAATTAATTGACAACAATTTTAATGACTTAAAATAGATAGTTATTTATGAGTTAGATATGCCACAAATTCACTGATAACAGCTTCTCAAAGGTGAGAATTTGTTACTTTTCTCTACTTCATATCATTGTGATTTTAATACCTTTGACTTTTTGTGTCACTGTGGCCTCTGAGAATTCTGAGACGGACATTTGTCACTATTTTTTCACATTTTATAGACTAAACAATTAGCCAATTAATAAATGAATCCGTAGTTGCATTCCTATATGCAACCCCACTCTTTTTCCAACTTTATATGCATTGAGGTTGTTGTGATGGTGTAAACAATATTACATAACTCAAGTACCAGTACTATAATTACTATAAATATGTTCCACTATATGTATCTGATGGCATTCATTACTCGTTACCAGCAGATTAAGACTTTAAATGCGACATAAGATATGATGTTCTATAAAAACCTTGTGTATCAGTATTATTTCAGTGTGATAACACAATGCATTTTAGACATATGTAAAGCTTTAAAAATGGAAAGGGGTTTGGTGAATATAACCTTTAACTTACCTGAAAGGATGAAAATACCCAATAGATTTTTTTTTTTTTTTTTTTANTTTTTTTTTTTTTTTTTTTAATTTCACTACATGACATTAGTTTCATTATTTCATTCAGTAAGCTCCTAAATTAGGAGTATAGGTTTGTCCACACTGTCCAGAGATGAAAAACCTTGATCCTTCTGTTTTGGGGATTTTCATAATTTAATAATCTGACAGAAAACATTCTTCACGATGTCACTTTCTTGCTACAACTTACTCTTAATACCTGCTTACATTCACTTAAGTATAATTTGAATGCAGGTTTTTAGCTTATAATGGAGTATTATTACATCATGGCATAAATACTTCAGCTTAAGTAAAAGATTAGAGTTCTTCTTCCACCAGTGTCTGTTCAGTCTGTTGTGTTTTGTAGATTTCGGACACAAAAGCAGACTCGGACAGAGGATGAATTAACTGTACAAAAGTGGTTTATTATAAAATGGAGAAGTTGAGATCTGGACTGGAACCGTGACTGGAGCGGAGCAGGTGAAGGCTGAGCAGATGCTGAGTGGAGGGGCTGGCAGGTAGACTGGTCAGGCATGGAACAGGCAGGCAGAGCACACAGGAGGCCACACTGAAGCACAGGCAAAGACAGAGTCAAAAAAAAAACTAGATTCAAGCAAAGATGAGGAAAAAATACTAACTTGAACTTGGTCGTAGCGCTTATAAACGGACAATTTGGCGAAGACTGGAGTGAAGAGCCGGGATATATACTGCTGAGTCTTGATGAATGGATTTGCTGCAGGTGAGCACCTTAATTGCTTGCAGGAGGAAACAGGAGCGCCTGAAATGACACACACACACACACACACACACATAGCATAAACAGGGAAACAGACTAGATACACAAGGGAGGGGGAAAACAGTGGAGAACACAAGGAAAAGGAGCAAACATAGCCTAAACTATGACACAGTCAAGCTTCACTCACGCAGGATGTCTGGGAAGCAGCATTCACACTGTCATCTAAAAGTGCCACGCAATCCTTTATTTACTCTCTCTCAGTTTCTCTCTGTTAATCACCCTTGCGTGATAATACTCACCTGACTCTCACCTGAGCTCTCTGTGTAGTTGCTGAGGAACCAGCTGTTTTTCTGAGGATGCTTTTGAGTGGTCAGTGTCTGTATACGTCAGTGGTCAGTCTGCAGGTGGGGGTATTAGATTAATGATCCCTCTCAGCTGCCTGCAGCTCTAATGGCTGTTTACCTTTCACACTGTCAGACCCTTCACACAGACAACTGCTGAGTCCAGCCTCATTCAACCTCTTTAGCCTTGACGTTGCTGTCCTGATCTGCTCTTCCTCTTCCCCAACCTGTGTAGAAAAGGAAAGTTGTTTGCTCACGTGTTTTTTCGTGACGCACTATCCTTCCTGTTTTCTATTTTTCCTGTCCCTCCTCTTAAGCTTTCTCTGCTCTTTAACTCTCCTGTTTTTTTTTTCTATATCCCACCTCCTCCCTCCCTGTAGATATGAGAAGCTGATCAGCGGAAAGTATATGGGTGAGCTGGTGAGGCTTGTTCTGATGAAGCTGGTCAAAGAGGACCTGCTGTTTAACAGAGAAGCCTCAGACCTGCTGAAGACACGTGGCAGCTTTGAGACACGCTACGTGTCACAGGTTGAGAGGTGAGAATCTATGAATCCAGGCCTGGCTCCAGTCATACCGTAAACCAGTTCAAAACATCTATGTGATCATCAAAAGATGCTTTATACACCAATCTCACATAAGCTCAGATGTTATTTATCCACGTAGGGAGTCATTGCAGCAGCAAATACAAGAGCAAGGAAGAAAAAGCACAATAAATGTAAGCACACAAATAATGAAATATTAGTGTATGCTGATGACAAATCATTTATCTATATGAAGCGACATGGATTGCTTCAGCTGCTGTTGATGTAGTTGACTAAATATGCGGTACTAAATTAGAAAGTATGACATATGGCAACACAAATATTGTGCAAATGTGGACCATTTCTCATCTTTTCTTTTATCCTGTTGAATAGTGACTCTGGGGACAGGAAACAGATTTATAATATCCTGTCCTCGCTGGGTGTGCTGCCATCAGAGCTGGACTGTGACATTGTGCGTATGGTCTGCGAGAGCGTTTCCACTCGCTCAGCTCACATGTGCGGCGCAGGACTCGCTGGTGTGATCAATCTGATGAGGGAGCGACGCAGTCAGGAGGCTTTGAAGATCACAGTGGGTGTAGATGGTTCTGTCTACAAGCTGCACCCATGGTGAGGAAGGAAGGGATGTTTTCAACCATAAAATTAAAGGCTCAGCATTCACCAATCAAAAGAAGCAACCAATTATAACAACGCCAATGAAAAATATCAGATTTTTCACATTTTATCTCCAACCCACAGCCACTATCTTTACAAACTAGACTCACCCAAGGAAGGTCATGATTACATTTATCTTTTCCAGGACTACTGCTAGGAATTTTGGACCTCTTTCAAAGACCTTAAAACAGCACTAATACAATAAATATTTACAATTCAGATATTATTATGTTCCAGAGCCCCAATCCAGCTGTGGGCCCCCTGAATTATTCAGGGGTTTCCTCTCCTTGGCCCATTTTTATTAGCTTGTTTATTTCCTCTGATATTCCCTCTAATAACATGGCTTCACAAAGAATGTTACAACTGAGTTTCACAGTATAAAATCATTGTCAGCTGTCTAAAATAATAATATTCTTGATTCAACAAATGAAACTAGTTGGAAAAAACAATATATATTTCTACTGACCATTCCACAAAAAAATGCTATGAAAACAGAATAGACAGAGATAGAGATATGGCTGACATCGCACCATTAATGTGTTGTTTTCTTCTCCCAGTTTCCGTGACAGGTTCCACAAAATAGTGCGGGAGCTCACGCCTCACTGTGAGATCACCTTCATCCAGTCAGAGGAGGGCAGCGGCCGTGGCGCAGCCCTGATCTCAGCCGTGGCCTGTAAAATGGCGGCATGCTGACACAGTAAGGCCACTGTGGACTGAGCAGTCTGCAGGCAGGATGGAGTGAAACTTGGATAGACTCTGATTTAAGAATGTTGATGGCGCGTCGTCCACAGACGTGCAGCTCCAGCCTTTTCCAGGCTCGGTGTGTTAGTGTGTGAGCAGTGATGGATATGGATCCTCACTGCTGGAAGATGTACAGAAGAAAGCAGTTACACCTTATATATAGAGACGTGCTGGTAGTATTAGACAAAAACACAAAACTGTAGCAGTTTCAATATGTTTCTGAATATTTAGAGTTGGCTTACTATTGCACCCCAAAATATCTGGCCAGAGAAGTAACTGAAAGTTCACACTCCTGTGTGTTACTGCTTGTTAATAGTGTTTGGTATGGACTGTTCCAGTTTGAAAATGGCTGATGATGATGACGATGATGATGATGATGACGATGACTTATTATTATTATTATTATTATTATTATTATTATTATTATTATTATCATTACCAGTGTATGTACGACAGAATATTTTTTGTATATGCTGTAAAACTTCACCTATGCTAAGTCAAACTATTTATATTATTGTGTAGTAATTATTGTTTGTGAGTACTGAAATATCTCTGTGGTATTGTATATTTAAAAAGTATATACACTACACTAAAACACTAAAACCTCTTACAGTATATTAGCTAAAAGCTTGTAATTATTCATATTTGCTTCATATTTAATTGTGTTTTCAATGTGAATAAGCTTAACTGTAAATAAAATTAGTCGTAGATAAGTTGTTGCACTTTGATGTCATTTGATTCAAGGGTGAGTAAAGGAAAGACTTATTTTCTGGCTCGCTACACTGAACATCTCAAAAGATGTCCAGAAATGAAGGAACACTGTACATGAAGGACAGAAAAATACTGATAATAACACTTCTCAGTAAGGCTACTAACCATAAAGACAATAAAATTTATTAAAGTAATAAAATAATACTGCAGCAAATTCTGTAATAACCCTTTTTGTGTTCACATCATATAAGAAATATTACCAATCATTACTATAAATGCAATAATTATTAGACAGTTTAAAAAAGAAAAAGAAAAAGCAGCAAGTGATGAGTTGATCTAATCAATAACAATTCACAACTGCCAACAATTCACATTACACTGTAAAATGTGACAAGTTGATCTTATTTTAAAAAATCTAGGAAACCGATTGCCTTGAAAAAGGTAAGTAAATACAGTATAACTATAAGTCTTAAGTTCAAGTAGACATAAAGTAAACATAACTTAAGACTAATAGTTATATTTACTTACCTTTTTCAAGGCAATCCTAGATTCCTAGATTTTTTAAATTAAGATCAACTTGTCACAGTTTACACTGTAATATAATTATTAAGTGCTGTATTTTAAAATGAAATTCTAATTTATGGGAGATCGCTGGTGTCCATTGTAAATGATTTGACAAACACTTTTCTTCCATTCAACACAGCAAAGTATGTCTGTCTGCTCCAAAACCATTCTCAATTTTTAGTCATTAAAGTTTTGAATCTTGGAAATCACCTTGATAGTGTAAATCAGGCTGTCACAATCATATTTTCACAGAAAGTTCACTGAGAAGCACAATGCTGATTGTCTTGTCCTGCAATAAGTGTTGACTTTCTGTCATGAAAAGCACAGAGGGCCACGAAAAGCATTTTAGTCCAGATATTTAGGGGTAATGGACAGTTAGAATCTGTATCCCCAACTGGGTGATATTCCCTTATTACAATAGCAGAAAAATATTATTACATTCATAATAGATAGCTTTGATCATATTAATTGGAAATATATGTATTCGGTCCAGAGTTCCATTTGAACTCTGATGAATAAAACTGGTGAATGTCACCACACTTTCACCTCCTGTCCCGCTCTGCTCTTTTTATCTCTATTTTCCAGCCCAGAGGAATCCTGGGTGCTTCACTTCTTATCTGTTCTCTTTGGTGACACACAGAGCCGTCATGGCCATGTAAGGGACTGTGCTGCCCACAGCAGCTATTATAGGAGGGCAGCAGATAACACTGGTCTTACTTAAAACCCACCCCAGCATCACGCTTGGGCTGGGAGACAAAAGATTTATAACATACATATACACTCACCCAGACATGGTAAGTGAGACAGCATTTTCAGGTTCTTTTTTTCATACTTTTACATGTTTCACGATTTAGAAGTTGTTGCTTATTTTGTGCCATAATAGAGTAAGCTTAGTGTAATGTGAACATTTGTTGAAGGTTTTTGTGTATGAGAATCTCACTGACATGTTGCTGAATGAATGATTTTGTATTCACCCACTCAGGCGAGTAAGAAGGCCTCTAATAAGAGACAAAGGGGAGCCCAGAAGTCCTGCTCCAATGTCTTCTCCATGTTTGAGCAGTCCCAGATTCAGGAATTCAAAGAGGTACTGTATGTATGTATGTATGTACGTATGTAGAGTATGTGGATTGCAAAAACTTAAACTAAAAGTATTAATGCAAAAAGGGTAGTGCATGGCTACAGGAATTTTAGAGGTGAAAATCGCTTTAAAATGTTTTATTCATTTGTTCTATGTTCTATTCTTTTATTTCTGTTCATTTAAATAATTCCTCTGTGATGTTACATGGAAAAACTTACTGTATACATGTAAATATCACAACTGCTAGTTGTACAACAGTTTTGACTATCATGGTTTCAACTGAATTATTATAAGTAAAATGCTCTGCGACATTAAAATTTTTGATCTTTTTAACTTAAAGTCATAGCCCAGCTGATGGAAAAAGTCCATTTCTTTTCTCGAGTTCCAGTTTCATTGTCTTCTCACTTTAATCTACACAGTTTACAAATGCTAAAATAATAAAATGCTTAATAAGATCGCAGAACAGAAAATGTTAAGTTTGATTTTCTTTATTACAGTAATTCTTTACTCCTAATGTCTGTACTGCATCTTCATCTTCAACCTTTAACTGAACCAGAGGATGGAGATGATTAAAAATAAATATATGAATATATATTGTAATATTATATTATAATATTATATGTTATAAAATTTCAATATATAATTGTGACGTAATATATATTATTTTAATAATATTATTGTTTTTCACTTTATCCTTAGGCTTTTGGTTGCATTGACCAAGATCGGGATGGTGTTATTAAAAAACAGGACCTGAAGGAGACGTACGGACAGCTAGGTATTGTCCTCCTCCTCCTCCTCCTCCTCCTCTTCTTCTTCTTCTTCTTCTTCTTCTTCTTCTTCTTCTTCTTGTAAATAATTTTTTACCTACAACTACAAAATAATTAAATAAATAAATAAAAGGCAAAATTAGGACATTTTCAGCCAAATTTACCATTTCTGCTGAACAGCATTCTGTCAGATTTGATATATTTTATTCAAAAGGTTTTTGTGCGTGCGTGCGTGCGTGCATGCGTGCTTGTGTGTGTGTGTGTGTGTGTGTGTGTACCAGGGAAGCTTAATGTCAGTGATGAAGAGTTGGATGAGATGTTGAATGAGGGGAAAGGCCCAATCAACTTCACGGTGTTCCTGACTCTGTTTGGGGAGAAACTCAATGGTGAGAACTTTTGATAAATGTTCAACAAAATCCTTTAATAAAAGCTTTATAATGAACACCAGGTATTGCTCACAGTATAAACAGATTTATGTTTCTTTTTTTTCTCTAGGTACTGATCCTGAAGACACCATACTTGCAGCCTTCAAGCTTTTTGACCCTAATGGGACGGGGTTGGTTAATAAGGATGAGTAAGATAAATCCTTTTGTTTTTCTTCATGATATTCACATTTTGCACTCTTAACAGAATAGTTATCCTCTCATATTAACCATTTCTTGCCTTTTTAATGCAGGTTTAGGCGATTACTGATGAACCAGGCTGATAAATTCACAGCAGAAGAGGTTTGGGGTTCAAACTAAAGACAGATTATCGAACTATTCATTAACCTCATCATTTCCCTCAGTTTCTGTTCCCAATTTTTCACTAATCTTTCTTGTGTTTAACAGGCGGATCAGGCCTTCGCACTTGCTCCCATCGATGCAACTGGAAATATTGACTATAAGTCGCTTTGTTATACCATCACACATGGAGACGAAAAGGAAGAATCATAATGAGGAGATTGTAATCTGATTCTAAACTTGGTGATGTCTCTTTCACACCGGTTATTTTATTTTATCTGAATACTGATTGAGTAATGATTCAATGATAATGTTGGCTTATATCTTTGTTTCACTGAGAATTAAATGTTGTTCCCCATCAAAAGCTTTGTTTATTACAAATCTGATTTTAAGGAACACTATGAAATTTAAAAAAAAAAAAAATCCTGTACCTGTATCCTAACCTGAAAGAAAAAAGAACAAAGTTATTACACAATGAACAAACAACAAAGAAATGTTGGTTGTTTAAAAATAAACTAAAGAAACTAATTTAAAAAAAAAAAAAGTAAAGTAGAAGTANTGTTGGTTGTTTAAAAATAAACTAAAGAAACTAATTTAAAAAAAAAAAAAGTAAAGTAGAAGTAGTAATACCACACACTACACTGTTAGTTTTTCACTGAGAAAATTCTGCAAAACCCTTTCCATGACCAAGTGAACAAATTAATAAACATATTCTCACTAAACAGAGACAAGGCTGCTTTTTATTCAGGGAAAGATTGACAATTTGAAGATCCAAGATTTGGCTTCTCATTAAGTATTCCTAAGTACTTATGCCTAAATGGAGTAAAGTAATCAAGATGTCAGCTGTCCCATCACATTCACTGTGAGGCCCTCCGAGAGGCTTTTTGGACACTGTTGCCATGGATACACCAACAAACACGTCCTTAAACCACACTACCATTTTTCTGCACACACATACACTAGAATGCCAGCTAACAACCAGAGGGCAGGAGTGTGTGAAATTCTGACAGGCAAGCTCTTCTTTCTTCAACACATTTGCAGCTGCAGAGTTGCATCCCAAAAAGTTTGTTTTTGGAATTTTTTGACATTTTTGGAAAATTGTAACTCTGGTGGTGGAGATGCCTATTGCATCTGGAGCAAGGGGCAGAGTGGATGTAGGAGTAGATTCCTCCATAGTGTGGACACCGGACGGGTTTAGGAGAAGGAGCAAACCTGCCAGCAGGAACTGTAACTCTTACCTGATACGGTGGGGAGACTAGTGTGTGTGTGTGTGTGTGTGTGTG
>VXCM01001662.1:104533-188939 GCA_014773175.1 Lucifuga dentata
GGGGGGGGGAGCTAATACTAAGTGCTTAGCTTTTATCAATATAGGCAATAAAATGTTGAAATTAGAAATAAGCATAAAGCAGTGTTAATAAGTTAACTTTGGTTTCCTAGCAAAACTCTTTTTTAATGCTCATGTTTGTTCAAATCAACCACAGTTGTCAGATATACAAGAGATTGTATAATAGATTTTTATTTTTTGACACAATACAGGCTTTTATTAAGTAATAAAACCAGCTTAATGTTGATGTAGTCTGTTTAAATAAACTGCTGTTTGTCATCTGAACTGTGCAGGAGGAGAGAAAAGAGGCACAAATCAGCCTCATAAAGGTTTATTGCTTGATTCTCCTCATGGCTCACTATGGAACCAACCAAGAGAATTTCATGTGAAATCACATTTAGAAGATGGTTGGAAGACATACTTTGACATTCTTCTGACTTGCATATTATAATTAAATGAAATTCTGTTGAATTTTTTGTTGATCATGTTTTATTCATCAAATTTGTAGGTATCTGGAAACCACACAGGGAAAGAAAAGCAAAAGTAACTTATTGCAGGTAAGTGATATCATTAACATAAAATGCATAATTGATTGATTTTAGAGGCTTTTGGACACATGGACATAACATGGTACTGCGACTTGCATTCCCATGTCTTCATATACTGACGTGTTTTATTGCAACACAGGACAACAGGCTTCCCCGTGATCATGAGAACTCTGGTAAGAATACTGAGAATCTGGAGAATCAAAACAGCTTCAGTGCTTTCACTGATTGAATTCATAATAAATCACCTTTTAATGTGTTTTAAGGTGCCAAAGATGTTGAGAGCGCACAGAAAAATGAAGGCAGTAGTGACCCTTCAGACAAACCGTCCAAAGAAGAGAGACCCAAAAAGTCACAGCTGTGTGTTCTTCTTTAAATCCCTCGCTTCTCATGTGGATGTTTCTCACACACACACACACACACACACACACTGCTTTAACACTCAAGAGTATTATAACTTTTATTCCAAGTGCCAAACATATCTATGCTCTTGTGTTCATGCTGTACCTGTGTAATGCTGCTAAGAAATTGTGTGAAAAACTAGAGTTACCAAGAAGATTTGCTTGAGTCGCTGTTCACGTGCCCTTCTGGAAGGATTGAATTCATAATAATTATTACTTTTTAATGTTGTTCCTGCGGTGGGAGCTTTTATTGCTGGTACTATCATGTGACACCAGCACAAATTCAAAGTAATAAAATGTCAGGTGATGTGGCAAAACAGATGGACAGCTGAGAGAGAGCAACAGAGAGAGAGAGAGAGAGAGAGAGCAGCCAAGTGCATATTCTGTCTGTCTTTCTCTCTTTGTCACATCTGTTCAGTTCTATTGAAATTAATTTAAATATCTGTCAAATTCCACTGTCATGAGTTGCATAACCTCAACTCACACAAACAAGAACGTGTGTGTGTGTGTGTGTATGTGCTCATATTTTCTGTGTAACATTGTAAGATTTGATGACATAAAACTAATATCTCAATGCTTTAAACATTATTCTCTTAGTACTTTTATTTCAAACTAATATATCACACAATAGTGTGGCACAGCAGTCCAAACATTATAAAACCCTACAACTACAAAGTTCCAGCTTCCTTTTGCTCTTACATAATCACACCACGAGAACCGAGGGTGTGAACTAACATAATGAAAACAATGAACACATGAATGTGTGACTGTGAATATACGGTCAACAATGTTTTCTATCTGCTATCTAACACACATTCACATTCTCATGCAGAACATTTCCACAGCATTGTTTTCTTAACATTTAATTAATCAGCAGCAAACGTTAGCAGCATTGAAATGAAACCCTGAGCTTTCACTTTTCATATTCTCATAATGTATTGCACTCATGTTTTCAGCACATTAATAACCTCCGCTCATTAGCTGTATTTAAGTTTTTACAGTTTGAGTTCATGTGGCAGTAAGAGGCTCATTTCCAGTGTATATTGTCTGTACACAGGGCAGGATCTCATCCACCATACTGGTTCTCAGTCGCTGTTACTGCTGTCGTCACCCACCACCATACTGCTGTACTGCTTCTGCTGCTGCTCCTTAAATGAATCCTTCACCTTTGCTCTCTTCAGACCTCCGTCCCTGCACAGGACAAACAATGTCCACACTGAGCAACTACAGATAGACTGTATAGTCCATGTGAATAAATTTCATTGACGTGAGAAAAAAAAAAGGATCTCATGCTTCATATACTAGCCTTAGCTGATGAGGTTGTGTTTTATGAACTGAGATTTTTTTTAAATCCCTAGATTATATGCAATCCTTCTGAATGATAAACTTATTTGTCCTATTCTTCACATTCTGTCTGTTATTTTTCTATTATAGTATCAGTGTAATATTCTTATACTATTGATTTATTTGTATAACGCCTCCTCCTGGCTTTGGTTAGGGTTTATTTTGCCAACTCAAGTCTGGGCATCATATCCGGATGTTCTCTATATAAAGAGAAAGACATTTATTTATTAGATGTCTGTCATTGCTTAAATATTCATACCACGCTCACATCAGGAGAGGCATACCAATGATGATGTGGATCAGTGTTAATGTGAAAACACCAGAGAACACGTGTTTACCACTATGCAACTAGTGGCTTATGTGTTAAAATACTGTTTGCCAGTTTCTCAAATGCAGATTAAACCTAGTTCTGGATTTTGAATGGAGATTTTCCATTTATCATTTTAGGATATAAGATTTGTATTAAGTCCTTTGTGATGATTTGTAAAGGAAAGGAAATGCTCCAAATATTAGAACATCACATTGCTGACAACACTGCTAAAAATCTTACTAATTAATGGTCAGATAATTTTTCTGTTATTGAGTCCTAAACATAGTATTTTCATTAAACAAAGTGTAAAAATCTACAACTTTTGGAAGATTAATCTGCCCTGAGCATCAGTATCTTGACACAAGACTAGAATAAGTCAGATTGCTGCACTAAAATTAAGACAAGTGACACCTGATTCTAGAAAATTTGTAATTTGTATTGGAAAAAGGTTGAAAAAACTTATAACACTGTTCAGGCTCAAAATTAGGCAAATATGATTTGATGAGATGGAGTGCACTGAATTAATTAAAGTTAACAATTAACTAATGAAGAAGTTCAATCTTACCACTGCAGGTCTACCAGCCCTCCCTGATGAGCGATGGCCGACTTCACTCTGTTGGCAAACTGCACAGCATCTTCTCCCTCCTGTCATTTTTTTGAATAAAGAATAAGATTAGTCGTGTGTGTGTGTGATTATGTGTGTGTGTGTGTGTGTGTGTGTGGTACTTGTGCGGTGGCGTTCATACACACCTGTTGGTGCATGGCTGGCAGATACCAAACATTACAGACGAGGGCCCAGCTGGTTATCATCCTCAGCAGGTAACTGACCATGCTGTACTTTGAACTATTCCAGAAAGCATCTCCAAACTTGACGTCATACTAAAGAATAAATGCATTAAAAGTAGTGAATGTGGAACAGTCATGATTTGTTTATCAGTACATGGTGAAATGTGCAAAAAGTTAGGTGAGCGTTCCTGTGGAAGCTCAGAGCTGATGTTAAATGATATCTTCACTAATCACCAGGGCCAGCAGAGGATAGTGGGCTGTACCATCAGACATCATTTCCTGTCCTAACTTACTCTAGATGTTTTGCACCTGCTTTCTGCTTGCCATTCCTAATGATAGTACAGACACGTGGCTGACTAAGCAGCCACAGATCCACATTGTTGGGCCAAGCTCAGTGTCAAGTCTGTATCTGTTTTTTTTAAACCATGAATGTGTAAAAGCAGGCAAGTCTGCAGGGTCATCAGGTGGGCACCTTCTCAATAAATGATGTTTAATGTTTTTTTTTGGNGGGGGGCCATGACACCAAGAAGATTCAACAGTATGTTCCAGCCATGGATTGATGATCAAACAGGCTAATTGGGCGCAGACCCATGGACTCAGGAGCTCAGGGGGAGCCTAAGCAGAAGCCTGATGCTTGATGATTTTCTTACTGACGTCACATTTGTGAAAGTTTGGACAGACCTGTAGGAGCAGTGGTTTAGAGGGTGTCCAAGGGTCCAATCTCTCAATCTCTCTATGATTTCAGCATCCCAGAACAACCACCCCCCTTTTTGCCTGCTCTCACACACACCCTAATCTGCTCTGTTAATGCTCCCTGAATACTATGCTATGTTAGCTAATTAGGAATCATGCAAATCTATGTTAGCTGTGATTCCCTGATTGATTCCCTGATTCTACCTTGCTGACAAGCAGAAGCCCCACACTGAATCACAAAAATGAACGTTAACTCAAGGCAAATCTACAACCATGCTTGAAAGTTGCGTGTAATAAAAGTGGGAATGAAGTACCTTAATAGTTACTGGGTATATGGTTGCTCCGATTTCAAAACTTCCCTTTTTGAACATCATGACAGATGTGTTGTTGATACACGTTCCTGAGGAAACCAGAGATCAGCCGGTCAGATGGGACAGATTTGTCTGAACTTTTTCCAAACTCATGTAAAACAGCTGCTCATTTGTCACCATCAGCAACCAGACTGCCATCAGGCAAATAACTGAATCTGATCTTTAGTGATGCATTCAAATAGTGTGGGATTTAGTTTGATAGTAACTTCATCTTACCCTCCGGGAATATCAACATGGGAAGCTTTGTCTTGTCATTTACATGATCCTTTAACCTGGATGAAACACAAACAGATACAGTTTCAATGAGAACTGTTTCATGACTATAGAAATATCTATGCAATACACCTTTAAAACTCTGCGATAGAGACAGGGGAATCTAAACTATATGAGCCATTGTTTAGATTTCCAGTTCTGTACTTCTGTGTATTCTGTACTTGTTTCATAAATATGAGATGAAGAAAACAAGACAAAATTTCACTGCCATTTAAAAAAACCCATCCTGTCAGTACAGCCAGAGAGAGAAAATCTCATCGACATCCTGAAGTTAACCAATATACTCTGGTGCTTTTCTTAAGTAAAATTACAAACACCACAACGGAGACTGAGATACAAGTATTTTCATCCATCACTGTGAACAACCACATAAAGTATCTCCAATTTTGAAAAGTCTGAGATGTTAAAAATGAAAAATATGGAATGAAATAATAAAAATCATTTCCATGGTTTTAGTTGAAAACTTACAGGTAATTAATTATAGTACTTGAAGTAACTTAAAGTACTTCATGTAAATGTGCTTTGTTTCTTTCCATGTCTGATTGTTAGATATGCAGTTTAAAGCATACAGAGGCAGGCATGTACTGAAGCTGAGAAGTGGAAAGCTAACCTTTTGGTCACTAGGTGGCGATCTTTCATCTCTGCTCTCTCAAACCACACGTGGGGACAGGATCGAACCATGGCTCTCTGGACCACTCCAATCAAACCTCCATGTACCTGACCCACCTGCAAAACAGCAACACAATATGATTTAGTTTGGAAAATAAACTATATTAACTATCTATATAAAAAGGTTAAAATAATAAAAGTTCTTTGTGACTGGTTTTGTCACTTACCATAGCGTAACAAGCATCATTGCAGAGAATCACAATGTCAATAGGGGTGGTGTGATTGGCAACACAGATTCCTCCTTTTTTGGGTCTATTTTCCCTTGAGTTGCAAGATGAAGACATGAGGTCAGTATGAGAAGATGAGACTGTTCCTGATCTTAAGATGGTGAGGAGGTTCACTTACTTGTTGTGATAGCGGATGGCAGCAGAGAGACCTCGAGCACAGATCCTATAGCACATGACATGGACCCATTCATTGAGCCAGAACTTGATCCTGAAAACAGAAATTTACACACAAATAAACAAGCAGAAATAAGGAGGGAGTAAGCTGAATAACAGGATAAATATGGCTTACAATATGATTATTTGAATGTTTAGAATTGAGTCACCTCCAGTTTGGCAGTAGCCCAACTGCAGATGTTCCGATGACCAGCCAGGTAAGGCCAATACCAGCCAGAGTTATCCTACAGATAGATTGCAACACAATCATCTCTCAGTTTGATTGTAACAGAAACAATAGAAACTCTTACTCTGTACACTCTTTTAAAAACTTTTAAGAAATAGTATACAAGCATTAAACAGATCAGAGATCAGTGAGTTTGAAGTAAATTTCACTTGTAATTTACATGTGAGTAATTTCAAACTAACTTAACTAACAAAAAATTGATACTGTTTGCAGGTTAGCAGGTTGTCTAACCACCTTAATATTTATACGGCAGTAAAAGTGAGAAAAACTGAATAGCTGAACTAGGTAACTTTGTTAATTATATTTTGCAGTTAGCATCAAGAGCACCACTCTTTGGCTTCTGTGTTTAATTTACCAGTGAAAAACTCTTAAGCTCCACCCACTAATACTTCACCAACAAATGATATTACCTGAGCGGGGCGAGGATGCAGTATCTGACAAAAATACCCAGACCATAGACCAACGTCAGCTTCAGACTAATGTACTGGAAATCATTGTTGGTACGAGTCAGCAGGTTCCAGGACACCAACTCCTCCGAGGAGAACCGCTGGGTCACCTAGTGTAAAAAAAAAAAAAAAAAAAANTGATGTGATACAATACAACAATCTATATTGTATATTGTATCTCTAAAGTTAAAAAAAAAAAGTACCTCATCCTCAACAATGCTCTCAATTCCTCTACGGCTAAAGTAGAAACAGTCACTAAGTGTAAAATCACCGCCCACTGGTGGTTTGGGGCGACTGCGTCTGAGCTCTTCCAGCTCTTTTTCCATAGAGCTATCCTCCCTCTGGATGAGTCCTAGCACACACACACACACAACACCCACACACACACACACACAAACCAATAAAAGAGGACATAAATCTTTCATCAACCTATACATCTGTTAGGAATCATTATCTCAGTGGTAATCTGACAGATAAACAAGGCTTGCCATATAGATTTTGGTGATTGTGACCAGACAAAACATTGAGTTTCCAGGCGAAAAAGAAATGAATTAAAAGTTCATTCACAAGCATGTTTCTTGGAGGACATAACAATTTGTACTTTGCAAAAAGAATATAAAAATTGAGTAAATTAAAGCCTGACATCACCCTGGGGATGCACTTCTGAGTAGAAATGCCTGGCAGATACCCAGACAGCTTGAAAGAAATTAGTTGACAAAGAAAGATTAGATAAGAAAGAAAAAACTCACCATCATTCATCATTACCTATCTGTACAATATTTGTTATTTGAGTCATTTAGAAACTACTAAGACATGCAGAACCATCAACTGTCAACATGATGTACTGTTACTGATGAGTGCCAAGAGATATTATATTAAGAGCTGCCAATATTGCAGGTACTTTCCAAAAAAAAACCAAAAAAACTTCTAAGCACAAAAATGTGTCAACAGCCCATCCAGAACACGGCCTTACAGATTTTGACCTCAAATACTGTATGTTGCAATAACATGAGAGCTGAGCTGATCTTAAAGCAGCTTAACAATATGAAGGTGGCTCCTCATAAGCTCTAACATTCGTCTTAACAGATCTCAGAACAGCTGAGTTAGCATCAGCTGGGAAAGCTCCACAGTATCTGATAATATGGGAAGCAAAGTCCAAAACCTGGAGCACCAACTCTTTATTATAACAATGTCAACCTTATCGCTGAACATGAACTTTTGCTGTTTAAGGACATTGTCCTTATTTGAAAATATAACCCTGACATGCACTTTGTACTTTGCAGATGTATATATTTGCTGACAAAACTAAATTTCATGTGCAGCAGTGGGGATAGCAGCCTGAGTAGCTTTGTGACTGATAAGCATTGAGTAATTGTTTCTTGAGATAGGCAGAGTTCCAGGAGCAACTTCACCTTGTTGCCTCTCAAGTTACACTGAGCCACACACAGACTGCACCATGCAGAAATAGCAATCTTGTAACAAAATATAACCATTTAAAATGCCATTGAAGTCACAAGGCTATCCATGTGTGTAAGCAAGAGAGGAAAAAACGCTGTCTGTGTAAACGGAGAAATGTATGACAGATTGTTGTCCAGACTTGTAATTCTGAAATCTAGTGTTGCAACATAACCCCAATCTTTCTCAATAAAGGGTGTGTGACAAATATGTTTCCTAGATCTGTCTATCTATCTATCTATCTATCTATACATATTATTCTACTCACCATTAGCAGCAGAGGTGCTGAGTTTGCCCTCGTCTGTGTTTGACTTCTGTATCTTCAGAGTGGCCCACTGTGGACAGACAGGAGACAGTCATGACCTGCCACTGCATGACAAATGTACTTATTTTTAGTACAGTATATAATCCACAGCACAATAAGAATATTGGTATTGGCTAATATATGTACATCTACTGTATGAGGAATTTCAGAATCTGAGTAACAGTACCTCCAAGGTTCGGACCAGGATGGTCATGTAAGTCTCAGAGATACCCAGAGAGAAGCCGAACATGGCTGGTACCATGATGAGGATGATAATGAGGTAGAGCCAAATCTTCAGACCCCACAGGGCCATGGCCCAGAAATCCTCCATCTTCACCTAAGTCTTCACAGCAAAGAGGTATCCAGATGTAGCCCCGTGGTCCAGAAAAAACAAAAAGCTGATCTTTTCTTTATTTACATTTATGAGCTTTTAGTCTGAGACAAGTCAGCTTCATTCATTCTTGTGTAGTGCAGAAAATATAATCTGCAGAATAAGAAACATAAAAGCTTATTAAGGTTCAGAAAAAAATTAAAATGACAGATGCACTAAACTAAATTACTAGAGTCAAAACTTTAAAAAAGTTTTAACAGTTTGTACCACACTTCTCAAAGTCTCACACACACACACTGACACCGCCCACAAGAACACTGCTGAACTGTATCGGATGCAAACCAGTCATTAAACATCTCCATAAACAAGTTTAACAGTTCTATATACTCAGACAACCCGACTTCCTGTTATTTCTTGACAATAAAGGGAACATGTCTTTTATATTACCTCTGAACGTCTTACCTGTCAAACTTTAGTCCATGCCTGTTTTCTGACGAGTGAATTACAACTGAGACAAGACTCAGAGAACACGCCCATTTACTGAAGCAACTCTAGAGCAAAGTTCACCGAGTCCAACAGCCTCACAGCGCCTCTCTGCGGCCAAAGAGGGAAATGCTGACACGTGGACCGGGGATGAACCCCAGCCAGACTCATTATTCCCATTTGGTGGGTTTATTTTTATAAAACACGTGGTGCAAAGACAAGATTGTTCATCCAGATTTTGCCATGTGTAGCCATCCTTATCATGGATGGCTACACATGACAGCCATCCTGTGTAGCCAGGACAGCTGTAGCCAGGATAGCAGATTTTGCCATTGTGTAGCCATCCTTATCATGTTACTTTAGTCTGTGGGAGTTATACTAAAAATGAGGAAAAAAAAATCACCAAATTTCAACACTGTTGAAACCACTCCCTGTATAAAAGCCTCAGTCTCCCACATCTAAGACTAATAAAGGGTCCTGATTATTTTCCAGGATCATACATTTCACAGTCTGTTGCATATTACTCTAACAGGGGATTTCAAGGGGTCAATTTAGGTAATGTTCTCTGGGAATGATAGGACCACCAGTCTGGCTCCTTGGCAAAGACAGATTTTCATAATATTACTATTACTTACTGTAACAACATACAACATACAGAAATATGTCATATGTTCCTAATTATAACAATATATTGAAAAACACGTGACTTATAGAAATATGTTCCATATGATGATGATGCATTTGATGGTACCTTTCATCTTCAAATATCGTTCCCTTTATGCCATAGTATGATCATTGTAATTTAGAAAGCTAATAGTGATGAATGGTGTTACATTTTTATTTGGTGTAAAAAAAAAAAAAAGTCAGACAACCTGTAATTTGACAAATCTGCAATTTGACATTAGTTAAACATGCCAGATGTGTGATAAAACATCAGTCAACAAAACAGTACTTTTTCTTTAGGGTGTGGTAGTCCTTGCAAGGCAATACTTAGTTCCTGTTAATACTGAAATAGCTGCTGTTTTCTACATTTATATTCGTACTAAAGTCTCAACAAGGAGTTCTGTAGTGTTTATGAATGCTGGTTTTATTGGTTCCTTTGAGGAGAACACCAGTGACTATGGCCTATTAGGGTTGTTATTCTCTCTCTCTCTCCCCCTCTCTCACACAGACACAGGAATTAGGTGTAGGAACGCCAGGATCAACTGAGATAAAGTCAAAGCTCCACTGATGTAATTTGTGTGCTTTCAGTGCTTTACAAATGTAGGCTACTTTAGGGAGGTTTTCTTTTTCATATGATCCACTCTTGACTCAAAAACAGATTTTCAGACAGGGGAAATGTAACATGACTTACTCTTCTTAAAACCTGCTGGCCCATAATCCAGCAATGTTAAATACAGCCAAAATTGCAGAAGTTTTAAAAAATAGTTTGTTTCTCAAACTACTAGATTCATATTTGGGTCTTTGCCCAGCTTTGAAAAACATTTCAGTACATAAACATGAGATAGGTGCATATCCACGTGTGCCTAGTCAGATGCACATATACTGTATACACGCACACAGAATTCAAGCAGGCAGATCATAGTTAGATAGATAGATGATAGTATGATAGCATGCTTTTACATTTATGATAGTATGCTTGAGAAATTTAACAAGCATACTGCAGCACTGACTGTGTCGCCTGTGGACAGAGGTAATGTGGGGTTGTGGGAATGTGTCATGCCTCTGTAGCCATTTCTGCTCCAGGGATAAATATCAGACAACTGAACAACTGAACTGCAGCAGAATACACTCACCTCAGAAAAGCTTTATCAGAATACCACACTGGAAATAATAAATAATATCCTACAGGGAGCTGATTCACAGAGTACCACAAACAGCAGGAAAAAAAAGTTTCACTTCATGATGTTTCTTATCTACTTTCTTTCAGTGGATGGAATCTGAAAGTATATGTTCTAAGTATGTGTATGTGGGAATGTATTTTTGTTGTCTGGCGTCTCAGCAGGAAGTAGAACCTAGTTCCTGATGGATATAAACTCATATCAGATATGTTGGCAAATGGTTGAATTATAACAAGTTTGAATAGAAATCACTGTTCAAATGCAGCCATGTGGAATGAACAAATATTTACCAGACATAGTTACTTCAAATAAACGTAACTACGCTATATGTGTTTGTACAGTAGGTTGCATTTACCTTTTGTTAGAGTTTTATACCTTTTCGCTTTGGTAGAAATAAAGGCTCTGCAGTTAATGTATTTTTAAAGGACAGTGCAAAATAAAAGCACATGAAGTAGGGTTTCTTTAAATTTTTCCACATCATTGCCTTTCCAAATCCATCTACTTCTTATGCCTAAGATATCAGCTCCAACAGTATTATGTAAGTGACATTTGCCATCAAAACAATCATTGTTTTGCATTTGTTCCATGCCAAAAAGTTAAAAAACAAAAAAACAAAAAAACAAACAAACAAAAAAAAAACTTTCTAGAATTAACAAGTATTGATCTTGACAGAAATGTGAAAATAAGAATGTCTTATGAAACTGAGGTGGCTCTTTCTTGTTAGAATTAGAAACTCCTCTTATGTTCTGATGTAACACTTCCACCAATGTGGCCCTTAAAAATCACCATCGAGTTGAATAACACCTCTCTGATATCGTGTCAACAAAAACTGAAGATTTTAAGCTTAGCAAAGGTAGGATTTATTGCAAACTAACACTGGCAAACTGTCAATTATCACACTTGGAGAGGGGGTGTTAGAGACCCCTGGTGGCCCCGAGCTGGAGCCCATTTGAAGCTGCTGGTCAAATCGTCCGATCCTTCCCTCCCAGTTTGTTGCATTTGTAGAAAGCTGCAACCAATTAACTTTTAATTACTTCAAACCAATTAGAGCTGCACAACAGAGGCTGGTATCATCATCCAATGAAGGGTTTTCTCCTCTTTCTTCTGTCTGCTCCCTCTCGCTCCTTACAAAGAAAGCAGACACCGGCTCAAGAACACTCCCCCTCCCCTCCTCCGCAGCGCCGGAGCTTTTTCCCTCTTAAAAGCCTGATCTGTGGCTCTGAGGTCTTCCTCGATGCATGTTTCCCTTGGTGAGGAGAGATTTCTCAGCTTGTTGCATGTCATGACACAAGGCAGCGCAGGATCGAAGTGGTCGCCTCTAACGCCACTGGAACTCCAATGCCCAGGCCTCCTTTCCAGCGTGTGGAGTTTGGTTAGATGAAATATGCAATGTTCGCAGGAGAGCCCTGTTCTTTTTTTTTTGCTATATTTTGTTTTCATCTTGGCAGCCGGCCACAAAGAATTCTCTGACTCTGGCAGACTTGCAGAAAAAGGTCAGTGTGCTGCAGTTTTACAAGCTACATTTCTATGCGTTTCTGAAATGAATGCAATTGAGTCAGCTCTCTGATTAAGGTCTTAATGGATACATTATTTCTATTCTGTTCTATTCTATTCTATTCCAGATCTGTCCATTGTCCACCCAGTGAAAGTCAACGCTGATGGACATTTCATCTCCCACTCTCTGTCTCACCACTTCAAGGATGGGCGAGTCAGGCGTGACCTGCGACCCCTGGGTTTGGAGGGACAGGTTTACTACAGGGTCAAGTACAAGGGTCATGATTTAATGTTCAGTTTGACACAGAACAATCATCTGGTTTCAAACGACTACATCCTGGAGAGGAGGAACGGGGATGTGAACAGGACCAAGCATCATCTCTCTGGGGAGAATTCCTGCCACCTCTTTGGCTCTGTGGCAGCCTCTGGCATGCGAGGAACTGCTGCTATCAGCACCTGTAAAGGACTGGTAAGGAGACATGGTGACTTACATACACAACAGGGAAAAGAGTTCAATTTTAGCCTCTGTCTCATTCATCAGCTTCAACATCTAGAAGTCTTTATGCTGAAATCACCTCCTGAAACCTGAAGTGAAGTTCACGAAAAATCTAGCTGTGTTTGGCAGGAAGGTTTTTTTTTAAAGAGAGGGGGGCATCACTCTGGGGAAGCTGGTATGTGGTTTAGCCAGTCGCAGGCTGTTAAGCAAACCCCTCAAACTGACAATGCCCTGTCTGTTAGTTTGCCCTTCAAAGACTTCCTGAGACTATTTGCAGAACAACTTTGCTGCAGACGCACTGACGGCTGCTGATTCTCAGCCAACCATGAGATCCTCTCTGGCTTCTTTGTCTTTCACATTTTATCTTTTTTTACTTTCACCCCTCGCTCCTTCACCCTCTCATTCATTCCTGACTCAGTGTCAGTTCTTGCAGAAACTCTTCACATCCCCCCACCCTTGATCATGTAGTGCAGCACTTTGTTCTCCACTGACAGAGAGTTGCAATAATTGCTTTGACACATTTTTATTGGCAAGAACAATAAGGTTTGACAAAGGAGAGACAGGAAATAGGACATATACTTTGTTCTCTGCAATCTGTGCTTTTTTACTTGTGCTGAAATGTAATGTTTCTAATCATAGTCATACACATTCTGCATCTACAAAGGAGAGAAGACAGATGGTCAGCAGAAAGATGAGTGAGCAGGACACCATATGAAGGGTTTAAATTCCAAAATGAGCTACCAGCCAGTTTTAAAAATGATGCATCAGTATAAGACCAAAGAATTATTACTCAAGACATACTCAGTTCCACTTGCTAGATGCCATGAATTGGCTAGAATTGCTAGAATTTATACCATTATTTTAAAACAATGAAATGGGAAGATGATGTGGAAAGGGAGGAACTTCCCTCTCTGAAATTTGTGAAATGTGTCAGTTTTACTTATGAAGAATGTTTCAGTGTGTTTGATTCTGTCACAGCAGGAATGCTGCTCCTGCAGGGTCTTGCCTCCTGCTTCTCTGTTATGTTTGAATGGGCTGCAGTGCCTCTTTCCACCAAAACTTGTAAATGCAGTTCATTTGTTAAATCAGACTCAGAACAGACAGAGCAAAATGACAGCCAGTCCTGAAAAACTATAATTTGTATATGACCCACTTTACATGCTCACAAGTAATCCTCAATGGAAAATGTGTTACATCACTTAAAATTCCTGCTACAGTGGATTCTCTTATCTACCACCTACTGTATGTTGAGGATTTCTCTGCAGTGCTCCAGTTAGTTCCTGTCCCATTTACCAGGGAAATCACAGTAATATAATTCAGTGTTATCTGTTTTGTGGAAGAAGGTTCAGAGCAGCACAGTGAGATCACTAAACAAAAAGACTCAGCCAGCCAGATGTGGGAGTGAAACACTGCCAGCTGCTGCGAAGGTTGTTCACCTCAGAGGTGCAGATAGAGATGGATTGCAGCAGAATAGGAAATAATGACAATAAACCTTATTTATGTAGTACAAATTTGAGCTTATAAAGTGCTAAACGAACAGGCAGGAAAATGAGCTTAGCAAAAGGCAGCAAAATCACTGCTTTACAAGTCTTTGAGGATGATTTCCAAAGTGTAACACACCACTGATTCCTAATTATGTAACTGAAATTAATGCCAGTAATGTCATCTGCTTTACTTCTGAGTTAAGACATAGCTGCTTACCTGCCCTGAGCTGCAGTTGTAGATGGGTGGAGATGTTAGATTGTCTACAACCTGATTTGTTGAGCTGGTGGTGATTTATGAGCTAAACAGAATGAAGTGGGCGTGAAACAGTCAGTCCAGGCATCAGAGCACAATCATAGGTTTTGAAAGCTGTAAGCCGCAATGTGGTTCCTGCTGCCACATATCCTGTCATTTTACCCAGCAGAGAAAACCAAGTTGCATTTGCTCAGACAAATAGATATGCATACTTAAGTGAGCCACATTTAATTTACAGGTGGTTATAGTCTGACAAAGTTCTCCATCACATTTACATGGATCAGAGTAATTGGGCGCCGGCTGCTGTCAGTGTCTTTTAAGTTTCTGTGGGAAACCTTCCAATTCAAACCCAAAGCTTTGTCAATGAATGCTCTGCTAATCCCTGAGGCACAACACACAAGTACATGCAAGTTTAGACCTATTATATTGGCATTTTCTTCACTTAAATGCACCTTTCTTCTCACTATCCAGGTGTAAAATGATAATGTCTTTGACCTCTGAGGTACAGAAGTGAGCTCCCAGGCAGAATTATCTTGGAAAAAGAAATAAAAGGAATGAAAATAAATATACTGTGACCAATAATCATCAAAAGGCTGCACTGTTTGAGTTGTCTAAGTATAACACAGGATGGGGCTGTTTGGTAGAAAAGTATTGTGATTAATCATATTGCAGTAATGAGCACCATTCACCCCCACCTCTCCTTGTGTCCCACTAATCACTGCTAAAGCCACAGGCTGTGTAACAGCAGGGACTTTATTCCAGACCCAGTTGGCCTGCACTACAAAACCCACAGAAGCAGGAAACAGAAGTAAAACAGTTCCACATGGCCACTGTATTTAGAGCACAGATCTGTGTTATGGTAACCTCCCCTGGCTCTGGCACCTCGCGCCCAAACACGCTTCCTCTAGGTTAGAGGAAGGGGATTAATGGGAAGGAGGAGGAGAAGGCAGGAGGTGGCACAGGGAGCCGCTGTGTCCAGTGTACACTGTAAGCTCCTTTTCAAGGCTGTTTCAGCTGGTAGAAAGCTCAGGATTTAGAGCAAATTTTACCATAGAATAACCTCCCATTTTTTTTATTAAATGTATAAAAAGCTCTTGTTACTGTCCTTTCATGTTGTGCATCTCTTCTTTGTTGAGCAGAGACAGACAGGAGCTATACACAGTAATTTACAGATCACAAGTAACACCATAACTACACTGTACGTGTAAATCCATGCAGGCATCGGTGCTGCACAGCAGGACTGCATTTGGTATGCGGATCATACAGATCATGCAGAGCGATGGTCTGAATGTTTGGATGGGCCTCTCTGTAGCATTCCTTCCTGGTTGGTCGGCTCTGCACCACCTGCTTTTCTTTGCTGGACTCACTTGGAAGTATAATGCTCAGAAAAACATAAGTGCCCACAGGGAGTCCTGGCAGAGAAGGAATAAACTCCAAAAAATATCTCCATTATCTACCGTATATCATACATTTTTCTGTGTTTTGTCTTGAAGTGAAATGATAGAATGTTGAGAGAAACTGTAATCTGATTGAATGTTAGCCCATTAAATAGAGCATGTCGATGAGATACAGAGTAACAATGAAATCAGAAGAGTATTATCTGCACAGGGCCTTGGGGAAGTTTTCCCAGCTGACCATAAACACACTATATCAGCCTGCATGCTTTGTGTATGAGTCCACCACAGCTCTACGACTCCTGGATACAGGCCATGCCTTGAGTCAGTGCTAGAGAACCTTTCTCATTTCTCAGTCATTTCATATCAGTTTGGACAAGAACAACAAAACTACACAGGACTTTACATAGAGAAAAGAACAATTAATTCTATACTCCAAAGTATGCAACTCAGTCTTTGGTCCTTTGTCAATTTCCCACCCATTCCACTGTCTTGAATGTTATTTCTCTTTTTATATAAGATATATTCCAACACAGGTGGCGTAATATGGGCTTTCCAAAGGGACTGCTCCTTTTGGAACTCCCTGTATGGAGAAACGGGCCACCCAGTCAGAGCTCTGCAGAGCTCTGAATGAATGCGATTCGAGATTTTTTTCCACCAAAGAATCAGACACATGTAAAACTTGTCAGGATGACCCAGAAAGCTGAGCAGTGAGTAGCTGCAGTAAACAGCAGGACAGACCCTGAGAACCACAACTGGCCAAACTGTAAGCAATGCTTGACCTAATTTTTCACATCTGTCCTTGGCTGCTAAAGAGAAATCTACAAATCAGCTGCATCAGTAATCTCTTAAAAAATCTTCATATTTTTCATGTTGGACTCAATACACCCATTACATCTTTTCAGTAATTTGTTATCTCCGGTGTACATGAATTTGTGCACATGAACATTTTAACACGTATTTGTTTTAAATTATATAGTGAATAAGTAAAACTAAAGGTTCTGTTTTTATTCAGTTTTGCTTATACAAACCTTACTCTTTTCATATGTATGGCTCTTAAAAGAATTATGTAACATTCTTTCATTCAGTAGTGAGATAGGATAGTGGGAGGCGTTTATCCATGAAGAGTCTGGGCTTGTTTGGACCAACTCAAAGCTTGACACACAGACACATATAACGAGTGCCCCCCCACCCCACCCACACACACACGCACACATATACACACACACTCCCACACACACACCCACACAATCATCTTAATGACTAAAACTTGTAAAAAGAGAAATTGGGAATCTTACATAGCACTTGTGTTTGCATAGAAAAATTTGAGAGTTGAAAGCAGCCTCGTTTGTATGCATGTGTTTGAATGTTTTCGTGGAGATGTACTTGTCTGTGTGTGTGCGTGCGTTCGACAGCAGACTTTGCTGATCAGCAAGGGAATTGGCTGCACCAGTAAGAACTTGTAAGATTATGAATTGCTGCTGCAGCAGACAGAGAATGTGCCCCAGGGAAGGAGAAAGGGAGGGATGCTAGTTTGAGCACCACTGAGTAATGATGGAGTCCACACTGATGGAAATTGCACAGGAATGACCTTTTCAGCAGTCTTTACAAGGGAATGTCTAACCTCTCACTTTTAGGTGTGGGAAGTATTTAAACACTATAGCCTTTAGAGATTACTTGACGGATTTGTTGTTGCACCCATAAATGTTACAACAAAAACATGTTTCTCACTAGCTTGTAAACTTTCTGTTTGAGTCACAGTCTGAAAATAAATTACATAGAAGTCTTTCACTAGGCAAAATATTTGGTATTAGTATATATATTTATACCCAAATATGTCAGCAAAGCACATTGTTTTTGTTTTTATTGAGGGTGAAATAGTTTTCAGCTGATTTTCTTTCTTCTTGCATTTTTTTTTTTTGCATGTTTTTCTGCTCATCTTTGAGCAGATGACAAAGTTATTACATTTTACAGTAAATAGGTCCTGTGGCAGTGAGGACAGCTCAGAATGTTTTAGAAAATAAAAATAAAAAAAACATTGGAGAGGAAGCTTAAACGAGTGCTGAATAAGCACCAGAGTCCCTCAGTGTTATTAAAAAAACAATATCAATATCACTAGTTTTTGCATTGGAAGTTGTTTTTTTTTTTTTTTTTTTTTTTTTTTTTTTTGTAATTACATATTTAATAAAACATTCAAATTAAATGCACGTTTTCCTGAATTTGTGTAGCATACAAACTGAAAGAAATGAGCTCTAATTGTCAGGTATCAGCTACAGATACTGGTGGTAAATCTTCTTGATGCACAGGAAGTGCAACATCCAAATAAAAACAAAAAAAACATAACTCTGTTGAGATAAAGCTAGCCATTGTAATTGCTAATCAATGCATTTTCATCTCTGTATTTTTAATAGAGAGGCTTCTTCACCCTACCAGAGGGACACTATTTCATTGAGCCAATCCCAAAATCTCCTGGTGATCCTGCAGGGACTTCAGAGCCCCACATAATCTACCCGAGAGTTACTACACAACCCCACAGAAAGAAACGCAGTCCTGAGACCAAAGACACCACACCCAGCCCATGTGGAGTTCAAGGTGTGTGTGTATATGTTTTCATTCTGTGTGTCTTGTGCATGGCCTTGCAGGTGTTCATGTGATTGCAAGCAAGGGAATGCTTTAGTCTGTCTTAGCCCATGTCAGGTGAGGACAAGCCACTGGTGTACTGGAATTAATGTCTTCCATTATCCATGCTTAGACGATCCAAGTGACTCTGTCCAGGTGGAGAGGGAGAGGGAGGAATGGGAGAGAGAGCAGCAGCGGGGGAAAGAGGCTCAGTCCCGCTCTCAGCGTTCAGTCAGCAGGGAACGCTGGGTGGAGACCATGGTGGTGGCTGACTCCAAACTCATTGAATACCATGGCAGCGACAATGTGGAGTCCTACATCTTCACAATCATGAACATGGTGAGGGATCTGAGCATGGGATTCAGGCCAGTTCCTTTGAGGGCCCAGACACTGCAGGTTTTCAGTCCAACCAACCATTCTTCAGCTAAATTCACTGATTAGCACCTCTTCTCCGATTGAGTGAAGTCAGCTGGTGTGTTGTTTTCAGTTAGACTAATGGTGCATTTGAAGTAGGAGCTCCAATTTGGAAACTTGGGCCAAATCCATCTACCCCGAGGAGCAGTTGCTGTAATGTAACTCAACATGGCAGCATGGTAGAAATGAATTTTGTGAATGGTAAATAATCATCTAACAGCCAAATAAAGCAAATTTTCCTGCATGACATTGAAATAAAAATGACTATAAATACAATAAAACCGATTATGTATGTAGACTGATGTCAAAATATGTTGCCAGTGTTGCTAGTTAGTTATCTACAGTGTATAGATAACTGTGACATTTACAGATTAAGTACCAATGTACTTCTCTGCACAAATGTTTAATACTCACTGTGATAAGTATCTGATATGCACTCAGTAAGCAGAAAAATACACACCTATTCATTCTAATACAATCCAACATAACAGCCCTGTACATAAAGTTAGTATTTATTGTTAACTTTTAATTCATTTTATAGTATTTGGTGTTCAGCCAGTTTTTGATTACATTTTGTGGCATTGTGGGTGCAGGAACTCTTGGAGAATGGAAGTGAAATTTTCAACTGACATCCCACTTTAACTGGAATACAGCATAAAAACCTGCAGCGTCCCATGGGTTAAAATTTTTCTGTTCCACCTCCTGGTGTCTATTGTTATGTACCGGCTGTCATCCATCCATCTTTCCTTAACAATGAGGCCTAGCTTGGTGTTAAGTTGGTAAAAGTGTACCTATGTAAGTCTTCATAAAAACCAAAACTTTAACTTATGGGCAACAAAATGCACCAACCCTTAAGAGTTTAGAGGCTACAGTCAGACTTGGTCTGGTACCAAGAATGTCAGCCACAGTTAGCTAATCTAAGATAGATATTGCTGTTTAAGTGATACTGAGTCAGTTTGATGGCCATGGGGGTTTAACATGTCAAATATACACACTGCAATAGTGTAAAACAAAAAACACACTGTATGTCACTGGAGGGCATGATTGTTGTTCCCTGCTTTTGGTCTCATTGTTGGGGCACTTAATGATGATGAAATGCTGGAAAATTCAGTATCTCCAAATTGCCACTTTTGATACAGTCAGCACAGTTCAGTAAAGTTACACTGGCTCATTTAATCCTCTTGATGTTGGCAGGTGGCTGGGATCTTTCATGATGCCAGTATTGGGAATGCCATCCATGTTATCTTGGTTCGCCTTATTCTACTACAAGGAGAAGAGGTAACTCTCACCTTAAACAAATACTTTCCTGAAACTCTTTTGATTGGCCCCACATATGGTGGGGTCCAAAGGTCTGAGACCACATCAAAAACCTGTGATGTTTTTCATATAAATCTGGAAATAATCAGAAAGTCTGACATCACAAGAAGCTCTTTGAACATTATAAAATCATGCTGGAATAACTTGACTCATCAGGTTTTGCACAAACTTGTGGAGTCCATGCCAGCTCAAGTACATGCTGTCATTAAAGCAAAANCATCAGGTTTTGCACAAACTTGTGGAGTCCATGCCAGCTCAAGTACATGCTGTCATTAAAGCAAAAGGGGGGCATACCAAATACTAAGATATTCCGAAATTCACGTACATTGTTCAAAGATTCAACTTTTAATTAATTGTTAAAATGAGATTATCATATGAAAAATCTTGTTTCAAATTTAAAAAAAAGAATGCAAAATAGAAGCATTTTCATAGTGGTCTCAGACTTTTGGACCCCACTGTACATCAAGCTGGCGATGTAGCTGTAGGTTCAAGCTCCAGCGAACATGTCATTCATTACTTTATGTCAACTGTGCACATGACAGTTAAAAGAAAACAAAATTGTAGGGAGGTATGATCACAAGATTAAACCAAATTTTCATAGCAAGCTTGGCTTTCATCGCAATGTATTACTTTAACTTCTACAATAAACACCTGTTACAGTGCAAAGTGAATGAATTTGAACTGGGGAATCTCTATGAGCCCTGAACTCTGACATCCCTGTTAAAAGGGAGAAAATGAAAAGAGATGTTTTTTCAGGTTTACAAATCATCAAAAACATTTCCAAAGTGGCAGATTTCCCAAAACAAATTATCTGAACATCCAGAGCCAATCCCAAAATACAATAACTCATGGAAAACCAACCAATCATGCTGTTTCTTCTTCAGAAAGGGTTGAAGATTGTTCATCATGCAGACACCACTTTGACCAGTTTCTGTGCCTGGCAGAAAAACCTCAATCCACAGAGTGACACACATCCGGCTCACCATGATGTAGCTGTGCTGGTCACCCGGCAAGTGACGCACACACACACGCACACAGGAACTCTAGCAGGCATTGTTTCTGACACCAATAGCAAGTTCCTACTCAGCAAATTTCTTCTGTGTTTTGCGGAACACAAAAGGCAGAGCTAATTTGCTTGTTTACTGCAGCACACAGCTTTCTGAATGATAATTTTAGGAAACTTGTTTTGGAACTTTGACAGTGACAGTTTGGTCCACCACAGAGCTGCACCTGGAGGCCATTCAAAAAAAAAAAAAAAAAAANAAAAAAAAAAAAAAAAAACATTTTCTAGATAGGATCTTCCTCTTGATGTCATTGGGGCTCTGGAATTTCATGCTTGGAACGTCATCTAGAGTCCCTTTGAGCTAACACATACGTTGATCAGAGATTTTAATGGAAAACATTTAATTGAAACTGATGAAGATTATGCACAAAAATGCTACAGTGCCCTCAAATTGCATATAATTAGATTGTGTTTTCCCTTCAGGAAAGACATCTGTGCTGGAATGAACCAGCCCTGTGAGACCCTTGGCCTGTCCCACCTGTCTGGAATGTGTCAGCCACACCGCAGCTGCAACATCAATGAGGACTCCGGCCTACCTGTCGCCTTTACCATCGCTCACGAAATGGGCCACAGGTCAGTATATGTGTGTGAGTGAAAGGCAGAGAGTGAGTGAGGATTTGTAATTACTGTGAAACGTGGAATAATGGAGTAAGTAACAAAACAAAACATCTTGCCCCCATGATCAGTTATGATATAGAATTATACAGTTGTGTCATAAAATCTTCTCCTGTCGTTAGTGTATTAGCCCATTAGTGAACTTGCTGTATGCACAATTATGGCTAGTGTCTGATGAACGGGTATAGAAATGATAGATATTGCTAGATTGTTGCATGAGTTTAAATCAATTTAGTAAAAGTGAATAGACTAAGATATGCTTTTCACCGATTACCATGACACAGGTAACTTTTGGTATCTTTAGTCCTAGGCTTTAATTTCAGTCAGTGTGGACTCCAGTGTCAATTCACTGAAGCTTGTCGTCATTACATTTAATCTGGGTGTTTGTGTTGGAGGGTGCACAATTTTTTTTTTTTTNTTTTTTTTTTTTTTTTTTTTTTTTTTTTTTTTTTTTTTTTTATTCACCGTACATCAGTTCTCTGTTAAACAACAGAATTAATCATGTTGGTATACCTTCAGAAACACAAGTTTCATAGCCACTAAATCTGAAAAACTCCACAATGGCTTCCCAAAAGTATGTTACAACACATAAAGTGAAGGTTTTTATGTGTAATGATAATATCTAAGGCAATTGATTTGGTTGTATTTAAATGCAGCTTTGGAATTCATCATGATGGCCAGGGGAATGACTGTGAGCTGGAAGGAAGGCACCCGTTCATCATGTCCAGGCAGCTGATGTATGACAGCTCTCCTCTCACTTGGTCGTCTTGCTCCAAAGAATACATCACACGCTTCCTCGAGTAAGATGGATTCATGGTCTTAAATCAGTAATCTTAAAATAATAAAATTATTACCTCAGTTTCATAATATTTTTTCTTTGTGGGAACACCCAAGTAGTCTGAAAGGTATGTGAACTGGCACTGTGAAAATGGGAGTAGTTTAACATTAGCATGGTTCTTGCTCATGTGGATGCAGATTTGAATGCAGGAAGTGCAAACAATTCAAAAATCCAACATGCTGGGTGTGGAAGAAAATACAGATAAGACCAGTCCTTCTGCTGGAACATAGTAACTATTGGTTACTATGTTAGGTACTATGTTGTTACTATGGTTTGGTCATTAGAAATGTAACTTTTTGGTGTGTCATCCTCTGTGCTTCTGGTGTTGTCCCATTACACCAATTCCCATAATACTGTACTGTGAAACTGCAAACTGAAACATAAACAACTAGCGGCTGATTTATAGCCAGCTGTAAGACATGAACACTTGTGTATTAAAGAGGACATATTATGCTCTTTTTTTATTATTATTTTGCATAATTTCTATAGTGTACTAAGGGAGTATGTGCTGAACATTGTCAAAGTTCAAAACTTGAAGATCATGCCTGTAGACATGCATTCAGTAAGACTAACTCATAGATCATGAACTGCTCTGCAAGTTCTTTTTTTGATTTGTTCTGTAGTTGACGTGTTGATGTCAACATGAAACACATTTGAATTTACCCACCTACTCACCTGGTTAGATACACCCATGTCCGTGGGTTTTGACAGCTCAGGTCTGATGCAGCTGGCCAAACAGAACAGAGCAAGCTTTCTAGGGAACAGTCATTTAAAGAGACAGTACTTGTTTTTACTCAGTGTGCACAGCACTGCTACAGCAAGGGAGAGCAGAAGTAGATCAGTGTAGTTCTTGCACACTAAGGCATTGGTATCAAAATAGAAGCCTGCATGAAAATAAAAACATAGAAATGGCCACTGGCAGCACTACAGAACAATGTTTCAATGAGCATGTCCCTATATCTCATACTCTACATGCATGCACATCAGTGTGTTCTGACATCAGCGAGGTCATGAGATCTGTGTAAGGATAAGTAAGAAATACTAAGACCTTTGGTATGGGCAGCTGGCTTTAGAATAAAAGAAGAAAGGCAAATTTTTAATTAAAAATTGTTTTGAAGAAATACCACTTTGTATTTACTCAGTGTACCCACAGATTGTGTCAGAAAACAAAGTACTACCTTTGTAACTGTTATGCAGCACATAATCACCTGATAATCAGACAGAGCAGTGTCTGAATTAGATGCTGTATAATGGCAGAGACATTTCAAAGTTAAATAGAGAAAGCCATGATTCCCCATTCAGATCTTTCTCTGTTTAACTTTGAAACTTCCCTGCCATTCCATACTCTTTATGTGTTGTGCCACTTTTATGTTTTTAACCTCCTCAATGTCAGCATTTAAACTCTTCTCTCTGTCACAGTCGTGGTTGGGGTTTCTGTCTGGATGACCGTCCATCCAAGAGGGACCTCACCACTCCACTGGCACGCCTTGGTGTCCGCTACACCACACATCACCAATGTCAGCTACAGTATGGCCCAAATGCTACTTTCTGTCCAGAGGTTGATGTGAGTGTACACAACACAAAAAAAAAAAAAGAATCTTGTAGAAATGAATAAACTTGAATCCCTTTTTCACTTGACTTTGGTTTATTCCTTTCTTTCAGAATGTTTGCCAGATACTTTGGTGTTCAGTGAATGGCTCCTGCCGCTCTAAACTGGACTCACCCATAGATGGCACTCGCTGTGGACCAGATAAGGTGGATGGTGTCTTGTTAGAGTTGGGATTTCAGTAGCCTGGGGAGGGGTATGGATATGATGTTAGTACAGAGGCTGAAGCAAAAATTTCTTTTGAGTGATTACACCAGTGTCTTCTCCTTCAGTGGTGTATCTCTGGAGAGTGTGTGATCGTGGGGAAGCTTCCAGAAACAGTGAATGGAGGCTGGGGACAGTGGAGTACCTGGTGTCACTGCTCCAGGACCTGTGGAACTGGAGTACAGTCAGCAGAGAGGGAATGTAACAACCCCAAGTGAGGCGTGACTGAATTCATGTTAAAAATTAAACCTGCTTCTCATTGCTTTAATGCCACTGTCAAAATATTCCACAACATGGGATCACATGACATTAGTGGTGGAAGAAGTTTTCAGATTCTTTACTAACAAAAATCACAAGTAAAAATCCTGCATTCAATATTTTACATGAGTTAAAGTGCAGAGGTATTAGCAGCAAGTACACTACTGGAGTAAATGGTACTTTGTTGTGTTCCACCTTTATTGGATTCTCAGTGTTCTACTGTCTTCCACAGGCCAGAGTTTGGGGGCAAATATTGCACTGGGGAAAGGAAGCGTTATCGCACTTGTAACACAAGACCATGCAAGAAGGATAACCCAACCTTCAGAGAGATGCATTGCAGTGAGTTTGACACCGTGCCCTACCATAATGAGCTCTACCAGTGGATTCCAGTGGCTAACTCCTGTAAGTAGTAAAAGCCTCAAATATACAATTAGATACCACAAAGAGACAGACACACAGGAGTTAGTCTTAGCCTTCACAGAAGTTAAGTAGGTGTGATGATACCTGTTAGTCAACAGGGGGCAGCAAAAATACTGGAAAGCCAAGAGAGGTGAAATGTCCTCATCTACTGTGCTATATCTTAGCAGGGGAATCCAAACCACCTTTTCCATACATTAACTGTTCTCTTATCTGAAGTTAGCACCCTTCTCTTTGTTATGTTTTTGTTCCATTGGCGATATTCAACTTGGAGTGTTGTTAAACAACTATGAATAATAGAGCTGAGACAGTAATCAGTCCCTAAGATAGTTGGGCTTGACATTTGTTGGCTTGACTCACACTGGAATTAAATTGAAACTTCCCAACCATCTTTAGTAAATCCCTGTGAGCTGCACTGTCGACCACTCGGTGAGCATTTTTCAGAGAAGTTGCTCGACACTGTGACAGATGGAACACCGTGCTTCATGAACAATAAATCCAGAAACATCTGCGTCAATGGAGTGTGCAAGGTATTGTGGCTGGGTAAGAGACTATATGAGACTGGGGGGTTATAGTGTTAGGAGCAGGATATGAGACACGTTGCAGTGTAACTGCAGTATATTAAAGGGAAGGAAATAGATTTTTATGTGCAGATTTCCATCTTGTGTTATACCATAGTGTGTCTGTGGGTGTATTTTATATGATTTTTGTGTGTGTTTGTCTGTAGGAAGTGGGGTGTGACTATGGTATTGACTCGAATGCAGTGGAGGATCGTTGTGGAGTCTGTTTGGGAGATGGCACAAGCTGTGAGACAGTCTATAAGTCATTTGATGGAGGAGAAGGCTTTGGTGAGTTTGGTGAGTTAAAGGAAAAACAAACATGAACAATGAATTCATACTGAAAAGAAATATCTGAACATGAGAATTTATCCAAATACAGATATGTATTAACAAAAACCAGACAATATATTACACATTTTGCAATAAATGAGTAATTTCTGAGAAATGAATCTCACCAGAAGGTTGTGAAAAAGCGACATGTCTAAATTTGTTTGTGCAAGGAGAAAGTCATTTCAGGACAGATCATTAACATGACGCCATTGTGATGTTTCTGTGTTATCATGGCAATCTTCTCGTCCACACTGTGCAGTTCTCTCTAACTAATTTTCATTAGTAGAAAGATATGCTTGTTGGTGCCTTTGGCCCATTTTGCTGTCATAATATGCTTGCTAAACTATAACTCACCCACAGAGTCAACATGCAGCAAAGACAGATTAATAGTGAAAGAGGCTCTAAAACAATAAAAACATCCCTCCCTCTCTCTCTGTCTGTGTGTGTTTGCCCGTCACGGCATCCTTTCTAGATAACCAGCCCAGATGTGTAAGACTTCAAAAGGCTTAGACCAAGGGCAAACCTCCCCTGCCTCTGCACAAACACAGAAACACACCTTCCCACAAACATCATTAAACTCAAGAGACCCACTCATAGCTGCTTTCGTCCTCCCCCATCCATATACAATAAAAAACAGAGACAGGGCAGTGCCCCCCATGCTGAATACACACACACTCACACATGCCAACCACCCCCACAGACCCAGCCCACCCTCTATTAAAGATCAGAGAGAAACTGTCTGGTAGTCTGGATGCTGTTGTGAGTGTGGCAGCAGCCATGGTGGGCCATCCATTACCCTGCTCTGACTCTGGCCCCTCCCAACTCTACCAGGGTACGTGGATATTGGTGTGATACCTGAGGGGGCGCGAGACATCCTGGTGAAGGAAGTGGAGGAGGCAGGTAACTTCCTGGCTCTGAGGAGTGAGGAGTCAGAGGAGTACTTTCTCAATGGGAACTACATCATCCAGTGGAATGGGGAGTACGAGGCCGGGGGAACGACGTTCTTCTATGAACGCAGTGGGAACATGGAGAACCTCACTGCTCCTGGACCCACGCAGCAGTCCATCATGCTCCAGGTAGGCTTACATGCCACAGAAGTGAAGTGTGAATGAGGGAAATCACATTTTAAAATACTCTTGTGTTCCGAGATGTATAGAAATAATTTGATGTCAGCCAGTCAGGGATAAGAGGAGGAGTTAACTCCATGCATAGCAGCCAATCAGTGTGATGGTTAATTTATTAATGCAAATCAGTCTGAAAATTTCTAGATGAAGGAAGCTCGGCAAAATAAAATGTAAAAAAAAAAAAAAAAAAANTAAAAAAAAAAAAAAAAAAATGACAGATTTTTCAAAAAATGGAAATATCTGTTGACAATATGGAGAAAGTCTACTAGTAATACAGGGTAAGTCTATTAATAATGATACCTGTGCTTTCCCAGTTGCTGTATCAGGAGAAGAACCCAGGAATAAAGTACGAGTACACCATCAAAAAGACCAGAAGGACAGGAAATGAGGTCATCAAACCCGTTTACAACTGGAGACATGGTGCATGGTCTGACTGCAGCACTACCTGTGGCTTAGGTTGGTATTGCATTTGATTAAAAAATCTTTTAAATATTTTTCTACAATCTGATGATAGTGGGAAGTTTTAGGTGACATTTATATATTTTGATAGGTTGAGTGTCATCATTATCTTGTCTTCCTGTCTGTTTTAGGTGAACAGCTTCAGCCTGTGCGATGTTTTGAGGTGGATGTGGGTGTAGTGGATGAATCTTTGTGCGATGCAGAGAACCGACCTAAAGATAAATACCGGAAATGCAAGAATATGGATTGTCCTGCCAGGTCAGCCTTTTTTTTTTTTTTTTTTTNTTTTTTTTTTTTTTTTTTCCCCTATTTTCACCATCATGAAAACAAAACTGTAGCTTTAGTTATACAACATTTCTTGGAGGCAGAATTGCTCTTAAGTCAGAAAAACACATTGTTTTAGTTATATCAGTAGGCACAGCCAATGAATTTGCACGAGTACTTATGCAAGGAAATGGCACCACTGTGAGCACATTGATGTCTCTTGTGCCCCCAAATGTGAGTGTGTTTGTGTGACGTGGATTTTAGTATTTAGAGTATAGGTGTAGGGTTCACTATTGTGTTTTGGTGGGTTGGTGTACGCATTTTTTCAGTCATTTCTTTTATTATATTCTTTTATATGTTTACTTGTTGTATTTTTAATGTAAAGCACATTGAGTATACTTGTAATGAAATGTGCTATGTAAATAAAATTACCTTGTCTTGTGTAAGCAATATTACAGCTGGCAAGAATATCAAAGTGTCCAGACATGCTGAAGCAGAACCAAAGTTCTTTATGAAATAACATTGTGAACTCTTAAAATCTTAGGCTTCACCAAATTTGATTTAGTTTTTACAGTTAGCAGCTGGGTCAACACTGTCCCAATGTGCCCATAAACTTTATTGGTTTGTCTGAATCAGGTTAAGGTTGGGTATGTGGTCAAGTACAGATGCCTGCATAGTGTAACAGTGCTTCAAAAATTGGATCTTGTGTGAAGGTTTTTGAGTAAATACTGGATGGCAAAGAAGGGTGTATATTCAAAACATAAATACAAAGAGGAGGAAGAAGATGGAAGTACACCAAGAAAGAGGAGGAAGAAGATGGAAGTACACCAAATGGCATTTTTTTTTCATGTTCAGTGACTACAACAGCACCAACAAATCGCCTCTGTCAACCGTCTCTTCTTGACTTCTCTTTCTCAGGTGGTGGGTGGGAGGTTGGCAGCAGTGTACAACTACCTGTGGATTAGACGGTGTGCGCAAGCGAACGGTGCTCTGTGTCCGTACAGTTTCAGGGGAAGAAAGGGTGCTCCACCCTGTAGAGTGCAAGCATCTTCTTAAACCCAAACCTGTGGTGCCATGCAACAGAGATGTACCCTGTGGGCAGGACTGGGTTGTTGGCACGTGGGAAGAGGTAAATCTGTTGCTTCATTCTCTTTTCTTTGTAGCTTGCAGCTCTCAAGTTACAAATCCCAGTGAATTACCTCATAGGAGAATTGTCTCACGATTCTCCTTTTTCTGCATTTATCCCTAATTATAATACATTTCTCAGTTTCCAAATTAATGTATTATCTGATTTCTTTCTCTTTTGCAGTGCCCAGTGACATGCGGTGGAGGCGTTCGTTCACGCACAGTCACATGTGGACTAGCACCCAAAAGGACTTGTGACCTCTCAACCAAACCTCGCTCTAGATCGCTGTGCGGCTTGCAGAGCTGCCCTAACTCAAGTCTTCGTAGACGACCTGGGCCTCCACCTAAATACCGTCGCATATTCCCAACAAAGAGCTACCCCACAAAGCATCCTGTTTCACCTACCAGGGTTCCCACAAGCACCACTGTCACAGCTACAACCACGGCTGCTACCACAGAGGACACTACAGCCACCACATCCCTATCAACTCTAGATACGAATGATTATGAGTTTGATGTCATAGTGAGGAGAAATCAGAACACAGAAGAAAAAGGAGGAAATGTCTACTCTACTAAGGTCATTTCTACTGAAGAGGAAAGAAATGCAACTGATGTAGAAAAGGAAGATGCAGAAGAGAAAGAGGAGGAAGAAGATGGAAGTACACCAAATATTTTGATGTATACTCCAGCGTATGACTATGTTGTTGAGGAGAGGACAACAGAGGAAGAAGGGATTATAGACCTGGATGTTGTTACCAGAGCTACGACACCCACAATTCCCCTTAAATCATCTATCACCAAGCCAACACCATATACTCCAACTTTACACACAACAAAACACTCCATACACACAACCAGAGAGCCAACCACAACCTCCTACTCCACCCCACACACTAGTACTAAAATATGGGCCAAGACCACTCACCACTATCCCCTTTCCAAACCTTCCACCACCCCTCACAGCCAGTGGACACACACTCTACCCCACACCACGCGAGCCCCCTCCCTTACTCCAAGGAAAGCATTCACCACTGTATCATCCCCTCAGTCCACAGTGAACATTATTAAACTGAAGAAACCTGCTGAACCCCCCAGGAAAAGTAATTCTCCATCCAGAACTAAAAATCCCTCTTCACGGTCCAAAGGCCATCGCTCCAAGAGCCAGAAGCAGAGATCAGACATGATGATCAGTTCCACCAATGACCAAAGCAACCTGATGGCAGGAGAGCCAGTCAGCATGGATGTTTTCTGGGTAGTAGGAAACTGGAGTGAGGTGAGCACAAGTATTTTATAACATTATTTTCATAATTTTTACACAATACTTTAAATTTTTTTTTTTTTTTTTTTTTTTTTTTTTTAATCTTTCTGTGCCCAACTATCATGGTGTCACTATACAATAAGCTGGAAATGAGAACAGGATAGAAGTTCTACATCACAACTTGTCTATGTTATAATGGTGGGGTGGCGCTGTAAATCTTTTATGGATTGGGACTCTAAAGGAACAGTCTTGTGATTTTGCATATTTTGGCATGGTCGTGTATAAATTACACAAACCTTACATTAATGCTTAATATTTTCCAAAGCATATCAACAATTAAAAAAAATAAATTATGATATTCCTGACAGCTCCTATAAATTTACCCCAGTATACACAATGCATGAAAATTAAGTTACAGAGACCTGAAAATGATTTGAAATGTAATTTGCTGTTAAAGACTATTTGGAAAATTCTTTGGATGCTTCAAGGACACTTTGATATCCGGATTTTAGCACTAATTTGATATTTGCAGAAAAGAAACAATGAGCAAATAAGGATGTTGTATAAAGGTATAAAAGTATATTTCATAATTTCTTGAATTAAAAATATTAATGATGCTCTGATGTCCGATAATCCATGAACAGACTAACAGGGAGAATTTTCAGTCCCTGTAACTGGATTACTAAAGAGGATTAAGAGACAAAAGAATCAAGGTGACACAGCTTTAACTGTGCTGGATGAGCTTTATTGAGTATAGTTTCATCTCTGTAAAGTCATTTTAATGGTCTGCTGAAATTAATAGAAATTTGCAGTAATGAAGTGGCTGTTTGGAAATCACTCTGTAAACCAGTAATATCGGGTATGCACAGGATTTGTAGTTAGTGGATTAAATATATTAAACCTCAGGTATGGTCATTTAAGCATTTGTGGTTGTCATTTTTGAATACCTGTGACATCTATGTTAATATTTACATAAAATTAATACTAATCTTGTTAATAAATTATTAAAATTTATTTTAGGAGTCTGTTACACAGTTACAAACAAAAGGTCCATCTAAGCACTAATCAATACTACACTTCCTTCAGTGCTCAACATCATGTGGGATTGGTGCAATATGGAGGACAGTTGTGTGCAGTTCCCAGAATGATGAGGACTGTGCCAGTCTGAAGAGACCTGAGCCTGCTCGTACGTGTCACCTGCAGCCCTGCGCCTCCTGGCAAAGTGGCAGCTGGAGCAAGGTCAGTAACCTTAGATATCCTGTAGTGATCGAATTTGATCATTGCTCTTCCCTCCTGGTACGCACTGTGTAGCATATGAGGAAACGGCTTTGTTACTCTTCTTCCAAGCCATTTACTGCACTGTGGCTTTTTCCACAGTGTCCAGAGAGCTGTGCAGTGGTGGGAAGGAGGCACCGTGATGTCCAGTGTGTTGATTCCCAGAACAAACGTCCTCTTAGACCTTTCCACTGCCAGGCCATGTCTAGCAGGCCTCCCAGCACCTTGCCCTGCCCTTATAAACCCTGTCTGGCTTGGAAAACGTCACCATGGGGACCAGTAAGGATCAGTACAAATGTCAAATCTATAAACTGTTTATTACATGTTTGGCAAAATTCTTTAGGTCTGATGTTGAAAATCATTAATATCATCACTGATATGAACAAATTCTATTGCCTGTGTTTTTAATTACCCTTTTTCATTGACCAATCCAGGTTCATTAAAGCTTATATGATTACTTAGAATTTTTGCCACAACCACTTCCTCAGCCACAAGTGACAGTGTGGGCTTTCTGTTTCAAACCCATGATGATTAATCTATGCCAGAAAGTGTTGAGTAAGTTCTTCTGTCTTCTTCAGTGCTCTGGGAGCTGTGGTGAGGGTGTCAGAGAACGGCTGATGTACTGCCCAGAGCCTCATCGCTGTAGTGCCTCACTGAGGCCAAACAGCACAGAGCCATGCAACCTGAAGCCCTGCACTCACTGGGAGACGGAGGACTGGGAGGAGGTCAGGCACTGAGGGTGTTATCCAGAACTAATAAGCTTGTGGTTCTAATAATAATAGAAATGTGTGCATATGTGTGTGTGTTTCACAGTGCTCTGTGAGTTGTGGTGGGGGTCAGCAGCAGCGTGAAATGAACTGTGTGAGTGAAGAGGATTTGGCTGTAATGCCTAACAGCCTCTGTGAGAAGATTATCAAACCAGAAACACTCAGGAAGTGCAATATGCAGGAGTGCAACACCAGCACGGGTACGTATGCAGCATTTTGGCTTTCTGCCTGTCTGTTTTGCTGAATATTGAATGAGGTGGTGGTGGTGCTAGCGGTGGTTGGGGGGGGNGGGGGGGGGGGGGGGTGTTCACACACACACACACACCACTTCCAAAATATTTCTGTTATATTGTATCCTTAGATTAGGTTAGATGTCCCTTAATTTAGCAAGAACTCAATTTTACTTTGCTTGTTTTCTGGATAGCAGTGTATCTGATCTGAGTTGTGTTCCTTCTCGAACAGGTACAGTCTGCAGGAAGAACACCATGTCGTCCCGTTTCTGTGACAAGCTGAAGCTGTTAGGACGCTGCTCTCTCAGGTCGGTCCAGAGACAGTGTTGTGTCACCTGTGGGTCCAAGTAACACACCCGCATAGGCCATCCCACATCCATACCACGCATGCTCCTAAAAGTCCATACACAGCCCATGCAAAAGTCTAAATCATAATGCAAGTGGTCATAAGACAACAACAAGCTCCTTAAACTGTGTTAATCTCATAAACAAAACTGTGTCCAAGATAATGTGACATTTTCTGTTTAGATCTTTGCGATTTAAAAAAAAATATATTTTTTGTTAGAAACCATATAATAACTGAAAAGAGCTAGACAACAAGACAAGACAAAACACTGCTGATGAATATGGACTGTAATGAATGTTACAGCTTTAGTGTTTGTGAAGCCATGTTGAGGTGAGGCCTTTTCCAAAAGTGTATCAAAGTCAAAATACCCATTTCAGTTAAAAAAAAAAAAAAATTAAAGTAAAAGTAAATTCTTTTATGGTGTCAAATGTAAAAACTTGTCATTTTATAAATGAAAAACTGAAAAACATGCTAATAAAATCCTGGTTCTTACTGCAACTGTGAAGCCCAAGCCATAAGAGACATTCTTATACAATAACAGTAAGTGTGATTAGTTATGTCCACCCTTAGGTTTGAGTTGGGTTAGGATGATATTTTCAATTTAAAATAGCAATAAATTAGCATAAATTATACACAATGCTAGATACAGTGTTGTCTTGAGTAAAAAATGTAATTATTTCTAGGCTGGAGGTGTTTGTTTTTACAGAGCTGCCGATGATTTGCAGCTCAGTTGTCAATTTGTCAGTTGTCAAGGTACCAGTCAAATCTCAGAGTAAACTGGCAAATACAGAATGTAAATAAAGAATTTTGGTGCTCTCCTTGTTATGTTGTGGTAATAATATTAATCTGTATTTTTATAGTCATATATTTTTCTTCTTTATGCTCAAGTTGTGCTGTTGTTCTCAGAGCTGGCATTGTGTGTTTACACTATTCTGGGTACAAGTTCCTGGCTTATTCAGTGTCTTGTGATTGTATGATAATTAAGTCGCCTGCAGAAGCTGCACAGTTTCTGCAGCCGACCTGTGGTGCTCCTCTTTTGTAACATTGACTAATAGAAAGAGGTGTTGCAGGTCATCCCTCTCAGGCCCTGCTAAAGATGGCCGTCTTGTTTGTATGATGTTGTACACCATTACCATTGTCATATATACTGTGTTACCATGATTGAGTTGTCTTTTCTGTCTCTATCAATAAATGCAACAGTGAAAGATGTTTGTTCCCAAAGTGCTTAAAAAATTAATTTGAATGTTTTGAATACTTTGTCCTAAAAGAATATTGGCCAGTCTGGGAATAACTTGAAATGAACTAATGTTCTTTGGAAATTTGAATTTCCTCAGAATTACAGGCAGTTTTCCTGCCTTAGCATTATTTGAATACCACTGTCATAATGGGTAAATAACAATTAATACTGAATATTAGCTTGAACACCATCCAATCCATTGGTGTTGTGACACTTCATGTCAACAAGGTCATTCTCACCTGAGAGTGCCAGATGCTACGAGATGTGTAGCACCACAATCAGCAGCATCAGGCTCTGTTTCAGGGATCGGATTCAGTTGGCCCAGCTTTCCCAGGCTTCTCTTTGCCAGATAACCCGACACGAATGGACACTGTCCTGTTTCACGCTCTTTCCTGCTGTCATTCAACCCAGACCAAGAGTTAGTCAGCAGTAATGGAAGGAGTAACACAACACTTGGCCAATGTGGAGCACCATGTCCTAAATGCAATCAGTGTGCATGTGTGCGTGTCTGTGTGTTTGTGTATGTATGTTTTCATGACAAAGCAAACACCATCCACTTGCATTACGTATACTGTAACCACATCTCTTGCTGTGTTATGTCGCTGCTTGTTGCTTAATCTGAAACTTGTTTTTCTGTCGGAGTTGCACGATGGAAAGAAGCTTCTTCCTTTTTCCTTGTGATTGGTAACTTAATTCACACAGCACATCTTGCACCTTTTCTGTGAGGATTCCAGGGAAAGAATGTCTGTGGATTTCTGTATTGTTTTCATCCATTGCCTGAATCAATCTGGAGTTATTGAGCTCGCATTCATGAAATGCCTTCAAATGTCAGAGAACTATCTAAGGTTTCATAAGGAAAGACATAAAATAACATATCATATTTCTAATTATAATGACCCAGTTTTCCTATAAAAACCATAATAATTAACTAATTGAACCAAGATGGTAGGGCTTGTGCAGCAGAGTAGACTACTGATTATACATAAAAACAATACACTGTATTATAAGTTAATTACTACTAATTATATATAAAATATAAATATATATTATAAAAATTATTGAGTGATTATTTAAAAAATGTAGTATAATATTTTTACCTTGACCAAGGAGATTATGTTTTTACCCACAGTGGTTTGTTTTTAGCAGGATTACACCAAAAGTGAGGAACCCGTTAAATTTTGGTCTTGGAATTTTGCTCGAATTTTAAAAATGATTTCTACATTTGATAGAGATGTTTCTTGATATTTTTCTCAATTTTCTCAAAAGTAATAATATCAATGACAAAATAAGGCATAGTTCTCCCACGACAGGCTATCTATGTGCAGTTTGGGCTGGAACCAGACAAGGATCTGGATCTGGCTAAAATAATGTATATGCTTGGACAGGGGCCACATTAATAGAATTTGGTGGTAATGTACAACCTTTATGTGTAGCTGAGATGATGCAGATTCAGCAATACGCAAAAGTTTTGATCTATCATTAATAGTCACGAAGAGAGTCTGAGAAAATGTCTTTTCCTTATCTTCAGATCAGTATATTATTAGAACAAGACAAAATTTCTCATGGTATATGCTCTAATAAGAGCTCTTCTAGTTCTTTAAGTAAGAAAGTAATAAATGTTTGTTCATCCTAATGTCAGTCAAAATGCCACCACAGTTTAAGTGCCAATATAACAGTACGTTAGTTGGCACAGCATCATTTCAGCTGTTTCCAAAACAACACAAATGTGGCTGATGACTGGTTCTTTTCTTAAAAAGGGCAAAAATACATATAAAATTAACCTTAATAGTTGCAGCTCAAAGCCAAACAATTGTGTTTGGATCTTAAAGTCAAATGTTTACTTCGTTACTTCTAGATTTTCCACACTTGCTCTGCACAATGTCTATGGTAGCAAACATGCTGCCTTCAAAGCTGTGGGAAGTATTATAATTATGGTGCAAGCATACATGGTGAGAAAATACAAAGCACGATGAAGATTTCAACATGATACCATGACATTTTTCCTGATCGTTGAGTAGCTCTCTTCTTAGGATTCTAAAATAAATACCAAAAAGTTTGCTTATCTCGAGCTTCAGTTGTATCTGACTACAAGTTGAAAGCAACTTTCAAATATAATCTCCATTTTTCTGAGCTTTGTGAATAGGAAAACTAGGAGACAATTCAGTAAGTAATGAATTTTTGGATGTAGTGACATTTTTAGGCTTGTTGAAAATTAAGCAATTTCTTTAAGGTGGATATAATCTAGTTTCTTTGATTTTTCACAATCCTTGAAACATTTTTCATGATTACTTTAGGACAGTGATCCTCAAACTTTGGTGGTACTTGAAGTACTTCCTGGCAGTGTGCCAAGTGACTGGAAACGTCTATTTATTTATTTATTTATTTTATTGTGGCAAAATATTCACAAAAAAATATGTGAAAAGAAAGTTTAGTTAAAGGACCATACTGGCACTGTTGCATGTTTGAGCCTAACAAATACTATTGGCATACACATTACATTACTGCCAACCATTCCCCAAATCATACTACCAGAGTGGTAAACTTTCAAATTATTTTTTTTTAACTTCCAGGCAGCCATTGGTTTCAGTTCATCAGTACACTATAAAAATCAATTTATAGAGACTTGAAACGTGCTTGAGATAAGTAATCCATCACAGCAAACACACTATGATGGTGTGCACATCCAATCCAAGTTGAGATTGGGTGCAGTACTAATTCAGAATTCAGCAGAAAAGGTAGTTTGCACACTGAGTTTCAAGCTCTTTTCTTTGTAGGGTTTAAAGTAGTCATAAATTTAGTTGAAGTGATTACTACTGCTATTATTATGTCAACACATCTCATTAAAATTAAGTTGGAAATTTTAAAATTGTAACAAAATTAATGAATTAAAATTGAGTTGAAATGATTGCCCCCTATCATTGTGTCAACACAGCTCATTAAAATGAAGTTGGCAATTTGAAAATTGTAACAATATTCTGCAACAATGCATTTATTTAAGCAATGAATAAAACTGCATAAAATAATGTTTTAGAGTGCAGGTTGGAACTAATTATTGTAACTAATTACTTTTGTGAGCTCACGCTACAAACCTCTCAATTTCAATAGGTAAACGTAGATGTTTTAGTTGGCTGAGAGTTGGTTGAAAAAGTTAGAGAACAATTGCTTTATACGTCATTGTTAGGTTTTTGGAACCGTTGTTTTGGATGTCATGGCATTTGCAGTGATGCTTATTGTATTACAATATTTGGTTGTCAGATTTACTGCATCATCACTTCATGTTGTACTAAGGAAGACAGAGGACCGTTCACTGCCGATCAGTTGATCCAGTGTCTGATCTGTAAGTAAATTCCTCTGCCCTGCTGAAACTGACACTCTGCAGAGGAGGAGGATGTAAGTGCATGTTCAGGATGCAAAAGATAACATGACAAACATCTATTGCTCACCGTAAACCAGGAAACAGCAGTCTCATTTAGGTTACCAGACACCCCTGCACACAATGGCCAGGAACACATTAAATATTTACACATTAAATATTTACATTTGATGACCAAGGAAAAAACAAGGGGGGGNGGGGGGGGGGGGTGCTCCAGTACGAGCCAAGCACGTTTGCAGTATGTCTTTGTAACATGAGGTAGCACATTTTCCTGTGATCTATGAAAAGCTTTAAAGTGCCATTAAAGCAGAATGTTACTTTAATCTGACTGCTTACATCAAATCCCTGTGTAAACCCACAGAGTGGCTTAAGGAGGAAGGCAGGGAAATGTAATCCGTACACTGGTTGCTGGTTTGGAGGAAGACATCCAGTCTGGTGGCTCTCATCTGGACCCCATCAGGTTGCATGACCTCAGGCAGTCAGACTGGCATCCCTGTACCAGGTCTGTTCCTTTATTAAAGCCCCAGCCTCCTCTGACCCAGCACACGCAGAGCAGGCCCCAGGGAATACAGAAGAGACACACACATGGTTCCCATAGGTCACTTTGATTGTTTGTGAGTTGTGTGTTTGATTCCCTCCAGGACCACATATGGGTTTGAGCTTGAGTAATTCTGAATGAGGTGCTTTTCTTTGTAAAACATCTGCTTAATGACAGTGTACGAAATGGAGATGCTGATATACTCACAATGAGGCCACAAAATCAGAGACACATGACAGGAATAAGGTGAATTTCCATACATGAACTTGCTAATGTGATATGTTATGCAGTCACATAACAGAGGACTGCATGAATTCACTGCTGGATCCACCTGCTGCCACAAGATACAGCAGTCAAACCCACCGACACAGTGGACCACAGGACAAAAAAATTAACATCAGCAAAACTAAGTTATATGCTGTATGGATTCATACACTTTAATAACATCTTTAAATGTCAGATCAAAGCTGTAAAAACATTGTGCGTTACAATAATTGCAAACATGGCATTTTCATACTAGAAGGTCTCATTAGAGCACATACAGCTGCCAAGGCTGAACAAGCCTACAAAAATTTGGCTTGGGCTGATAATATACTGGCCTAAAGAAAAAGAAACAATTACAATAATAATAATAATAATAATAATAATAGGACTTCATTGCTTTATTTATCATAAGGAAAAGTAGTTTTTAAAATTTATCCTGACTGGACCATATTGCACATATTGACAGTTGATCATAGAGTAAATATACATAATTTTCATCTCCACCAAGGAGGTTATGTCTGCTTGTTAGTATGATATCTCAAAAAGTTGGATGAATTTGGGGAATTTTGAGGGACAGATAATAATGTTAAGAGGAAGATGTGATTAAATTCTGGAGATGATCCGGATTGTATTCTGAATCCAAGATCTAGAGCAAGTTTTTAGTCTAAAATCAATCAATGCGAATGGGAAAATTTCAGTGAAATTTAGCATGGTGGGATTTTATTGGCCTTGAGTTTGATGTATTACTTTTAAAGAAACTGACAAAAATGTTGCAATGTTAAAAAATAATGAAAAGAATCCAGATTGGCACCATAGAGTCTTCGCTGGACCCTGCTCCTTCCTTTCAACAAGTTTGGTCAAAATTTGGTCATAGATTTTCGAGTAATCCCGCTAACAATGAACAAACAATTGTGAAAACATAACTTCATTGCTGGAGGTAATTAATACAAATCGGTGTGGTGCTTACTGATATACTGTAACATTTTAACATTGTGTAAGTGATTTCAAACTATTCCTATTTCATAAAACCATTTACTGTACATTTAACTAAATATGATCACAAGCATCAGGGAAATTTTCTTTGACACTGATCCTTGACAATGAATTTGCTCAAATATTGATGCGTGTCTGAGTCATTGTGCCTATCACATGTGCATAAGCATCATTCATTTCTGAAGATGTTTGTGTCGCTTCCAGATGACGTCACTGCTGCTGATTATGTTAATTATTCAGAAACTGGCCTGAACTGTTTGCAGACAGTCTTTACACCCAATATCACAGAGACATATAACAAGATTTGTTGCACATCTGTTTTTTTTTTTTTTAATTTTCTTCATAACTGATGCTGTTGTTTGCTTTTCTCAACTACTTCCCAAGTTGCTTCTGTATTTGAATGTGGTACAACTAAAATGTAAATATCGTAATGTAAACTGTGAGTTAAGGCTGGCACAGTACTAACTGGAATATGGACCCAAACACACTTTATAGTCACAGAAGTTTTTCCTACTTTGCCAAAGAGATAAGTGTGAAACTCACTGATGCCTTTTATTTAATCCAGAGGAATAAACATGTTTGTATATGTTTTGCCTTGATTCATTTCCCCTTTTTGGAGTTGGAACGTTGTGAAATCAAATATTTTCTGTCATGTATAAATTTCCTGGATTTGACTTTTCATTGCCTTTATTATAATTATATTTTTGTTTTGGAGAATAGCATAAGAACACAGCAAGAGACACAGCCCGTAGCAAGGGATCAGAAGCACATTTGTCTCTTCTATTGCTTATTGTTTTGAACTTTGAAATGCAATTCAAAGAGATTGATCTATAAAGATACACCCAACAATAAACCTGCAGAGTGGGCAGAGAGAGATGAGACCATCTCCAAACCCTACAAATCTCACTGTTATTGCATTTAGAAGAAAAAACCACACAGGCATGGTTACAGTTACAAAGAATTTGGTCCTTGGCCTCCAAAGAAATCCTACAAATCTTCTGAGTCTGTCAGCATCATTGCAAGCCTACATCCCTCTGAGGCACTGACAGAGGACATGAGCGTCTTACTGAAAAGAACGTTAAGTGCTGATAGAATATCTGAGGCCTTTTGACTCTTCAGTTTCCTCCAAAACATGATCTGAGAATCTGACATAATGTGAAATAGTTTTCCTACAAACTGGAAAGCACATAGCATTAGTGTAAATGGCCAGTGAGTAAAGAATAGATTTATTAGACTGAAAAAATGTTCACCTTGGTGAAATTTCAGTCAATTTTGATCCCTAAAATCTTGTTTTTCAAAAAAAAAACCAAAACTAAGTAACACTATATGGAAGCACTTTATTTCAGACTTTTACAATCTACCTGTGTTTCCCGCTGACTTGAACACGTAAGCTACCATTCATAGTTTCTGATTTATGTGCTTTTGACTTAATCTTAAACTGATGGGAGATATAAAATTTCCTGGTCAGGAAAAAAAAAAAAAAAGGNAAAAAAAAAAAAAAAGGAATCAAACACTGTCAATACAATAATAGGACACACATTACCAAAATAAAATAAAATAAAATAAAATAAAAGTGTTCAATTTTTTTGGTAGTGGTATCAATCATATTTCAAGATGTTTTTCATTTTAAAAAATGTGTAAACAAGGCAAAATACATTTGATGCCAGTCAGAAACATTAAATTAACTGGCAAAACACAAGATGGTTAAAAAAAAAAGATTAAAAACAAACAAACAAACAAACAAAACAAAAAACACTTTAATAGAATACAGTGACCAACTGAAATCAGGGTTCTTCTGCCAAAATAAATTTGAAATAAATTATTTTTAAAAGAATGGGCATTTGCACAGTAAGAACAAGTAGAAATGTTGTAGCCAAACATTAGACAATAAAACATTCAGTGTGAGCAATGAAAATTATTAACCACATATTGTAATTAACTTTTCCAAGATAATTAAACACAGATAATATCATCAAGCTAAACTAATAAATATAGCTTAAGAAACTGAGACAAATTACAATGCAATTTAGGTTAGACAGAGGTCATTCCAATGATGCAAATCTAGAAAAACTATTATGCCACTATTATTGATGTTACATTAATCAATATAAATGATGTCTGCTTCTCCCAGCTCTGTTTCCTCAGCACTAATTCAGGTTATCACAGTGGGAAGGGACATCACAAAGGAAGCGCTGATAAGATTGCTTTGTTTGTAGCTCCAGATAAAGCCAAGCTGAGACCAGAGTTAAGACCAGACCGCTGCTCTGGCCTTAGATCGTTGACAGACATTAAAGCAGGCACTAAAACTGGGACTTCAGGGAAGTGGGAGAGAAAGTGGGGAAGGACAGACTACTACATTAAAGACACTAGAGGACTAGGATCAGGGTAAATAGATAAAAATGAGTTTTGTTTTATCACATTGTTAGTTAAAAATGTCACTATGATCCTTGGTGTTTCTTACCCTGTGCTTAAGCTTTAACAACATGCATTTAGTATTTAAAACATCTTGTATTGACTTGCAGCCATCTTTGTATTCTGAATGCTTAAAGGACCATACTGCCATTTTGCATGTTTGAGCCTAATATATTCAATTTTCATACACGTAATGTTACTGACAATCATTTCCCAAAGCATACTACTGGAACAGTGAATTAAAAAAAATGTTTTTTCCTACTTCCAGAGCACCATTGGTTTCAATTCATTCTAGTACGCTATTAAAATCAACTTGTTGATACTTGAAACGTTGTTGGGATAGGTAATTCCGTTTTTTGTTTTGTTTTTTTTTTTTTTTTTNTTTTTTTTTTTTTTTTGTTGTTGTTTTTTTTAGAAGTGACATAATTTTAGTGTTTAAGTGCGATAAAAAGCACAGAGTGAATGTGTGTCTACACTGGGGAATACAGTCCCAAAAGAATACCCTGCGTTTATTGAAAAATTTAAACAACCATGACTTCATAAAGCTGCGTAACTATTAGCAGACGAACATTGATTTTTAAGGTGGGTGTATTGCCTGAATATTTGATTTTGAAAGATTAAGAGATTTTACAAAACATCAGGAAAACTGAAATACAGTTTTATCCTTTGGGAAATGACTGTCAGTAACCTTATATGTATGAAAATTGAATATATTAGGCTCAAAAATGCAAAATGGGTGGCATGGTCCTTTAAAAATCTTGAATTGACAAGGTAAATCAATAAGAGGTAATGTTTTTGTGCCTTGAGTCTCTTCATATTTTGCACATTCAGAGCACATTCTGTATATTGCTGTCTATTCCACTATTGCATTGTCCATCCTGTGTCTCTCCTTTAATGGACAAATGATGAATGTGTGTAAAAGAGAGTCTCATTGGCTGAGAGCCATTCAGACACCTGAGTCACTGAAGAAGGCAGAGGTCTGCAGAGGGAAACTGGAGAGCTTCATTGCATTACAGCGCCGTCGGAGAGATAACACACTAGGATAGAGGGAAAGAGAGAGGCCTCAGCGAGATGCCCGTGATAAGAAGCATTCAGACTGGAACTGGCAATAGTAACTTAATATGATTTTTATCTGGAGAGATAGAAGAGGATGGCCACTTGTCAGGATTATCACATCTTAATGAGCAACAAGTGGCTCCATTTCAATTTGTGTTATCCTCTTTACACTATAGCATACAGGCAAGTACATGTACAGGAAAACTAAGATTACTGTAGATAAGAGACATCCAGACACATTTTGTGTATGCAATCATACACACTAAAACAGGATCACCCTTTGATTAAGTAATAGAGTAATCACCAGTGCAATCTGTAACAATAGTGACTGCTTCTTCCTGCCCTGCAGCACTTATTCAGATAAAACCTGCTATCAACTCTCACCCACTCTCATAAGGTAGAGTTGCATGCAGGCGTGCACGTGTGCACGCACACACACATACACACACACACACACACACACACACACACACACACACACACACACACACATCACTCAAACATGCAGAGCAATACTTGCTCCCATATGTGAGAGGGGAAGTTGAGTAAAGGAGGGAGGGAGGGAGGGATCAAATAGCTAACAGAATCACATAGCTACACACACACACACACACACACACACACACACACACACACACACAGACAGTCTTTTCTGTGATCACCATTCAGGTGAGGAGATCACACATCTTCATATCAAGGAACGTACAGAGAGGAGGTGAACAACTCTGTCTCAACTCTGACAGAGACAGAACAACTTCACCACTCTACCTCCCAGGCTGTTACCTCTGTGTGTTACTGAAGGTGGAGTCATTTGGGGNAGAGAGAAAGAGAGAGAGAGAGGGAGAGAGAGAGAGATGAGGAAAGAGAAAGAGGAACAGGGCAAGAGAAAAAGACAGATGGATTATCAGACATGCACTTGGATTGACCAACATTTCACCTTAAATCTTGAACCCTGTTTTTCAGGGTAAAATATGAAAATGCAATTTATTTTTACAGGTAGTAAGTACATTGTGGTGCACCTTTTTTGATTTCAGTGTTGAAACGAAGGAATTTTACACTTGGCAAACTTTCCATCTGGATATCTGTGAACTTTAGTTTTTATTTATTTATTTTTTTGTTTTTGTTTTTGAACAACTGCCTGGAAATGCAAGAGCCACATTGGAGTAGCCAAGAATGAAAGCTAAAATTTCACAAACAATTTAGGGAGAATTAGAAAACAGAAGGAGAGTGGAAAAATCAGGTTTGTTACTGGAACACACACACACACACACGAGTAATTGGTGTAATTTTTGACCTAATCTTTGTTCATCCAGACTGCTTTATTTTCCTGACTGAGTTATATTCCAAGAGGCTTGGACTGCAGCCTACATTTCTGACCATCAGCATGCAACTTTTTGACAGTGGAAAAGTGAACTCAATGGAATAGCATCTGAAAAAGAGTGACTTGTTGAACAGTAAATGTGTTATCAAGAATACGCCAAAGGGATTCTCAGGATTTCATACACTTGCCACCTCGTTTGCAGTGTGCAGGGGGACCATCTCACGACGCCGAGACTGTGGAGGGCTCCCCTCCCTGCCCTCAGCCTATCCTCGCCCCCAGCAGCATGTCCCAGGCTCTGAGGCTGCCTCTAGTCCTCCACACAGCACATTACCATGATCAGATGGGCTGCTGGAGGGAGTAAGGCTGCCTCTGCCTCGTCCTGCTCCAGGGCTGGGTTAGGGGCTCACTTTGGCTCTGGAAACAGCTCCAGGCTAAGGTCATCAACGTTGCTTTCCTCCCTGTCTTTACCTCTTCTGCTGACCCTGGTGATTTTCTCCTTCCCCCTATCCGGAGTGTCCTGCCGTCAGCCCCGCAGAGACAGACTGAGGCTTGCCATCCCACGAGCTGTCAGTGCTCCTCTGAACGTTTCTGAAACTGAGGTCAGCTTGAGGCCCAGGGCCACTGGAGGTCCCCTGGGTCGGACTGGGGGGCCACAGGGCAGGCATGTGCGCAGCTACAATCATCTCCAAGGGGACATACGGAGGAGGAAGCTGTTCTCTTTCCAGAAGTTTTTCCTGAGGATTGATAAGAACGGAAAAGTCAATGGAACTAAGAGCAAGGACGACCCCCTCAGTAAGTAACTCAATGAGTAGCTGATAAGTATGTACAAAAGCAGAAAAACTATCATAAACCAAAGAAGATCTGAGGCTCTGCTCTGGCATCAGAAGTTAGTGAACCTAAAGAAGATTAATTTGCACTAAGTGTGTTATTTTAAACGTTCCAAACTGCTAATGCAGTCTTAGACTTTGGCTTTCTCCAGTCAGCACAGTTTGGTTCTGACTTTGTTTGAATTTTAAAATATAACAAAAGGCACCTGTTGACTACTTTAAGCCAGTGACATCTCTGGCACAAATTAGCCCTCTTAAATATTTTGTCTTTTCTAATTTGAGAAATCAGGTGTTCATTCTTCAAAAATGAAATGGTCCTCTCACTCTTTCTTCTACACAATGTTACATAATACATCACAGTGCAAATGCACATATCTCAGACATGAACCACACAGTATTCCTCAGCTTGGCTGTACCATAGAATTTAATGAAAAACATGATTCTTTGCATTCTCTGCAGACTGCACACTTTAGATGAAGCATTCCTGAATAGAGTTGTCTTTTTTGTTTTAAACCAGACATCCCACTGATATCTCTCCTGTCCAAACACTCAGAACAATGATGGTAGCTCTCAGATGGCTTAAAAATGAGCTGTGCTAGATAACACAGCCATTATCAGGCAGTCTTCACAGCCCAGAGTAAACAGCACTGATAACAACCACAGAAGACCAGGGCTGGGAGACGATATGGATGTCCGTCTCAATGATGCCTTCAGACTCTTTTTCTCTCTCCGTCTCTTTCTTTCTCTCCCACTCAGATTGCCTTCCTGCAAACCAATGTCAAAGAAATTACATACCCTCAGTCGCAAATAAGACATTTGTTTAAACCTGTTTGACGTGCTCACTTGGAGAAACACATCTTTAAAGTGATTACACGTTGTATGTTTCGGCATATCAGTCAGTAAAATAGCATTCTCATTAGTATCCCTGCATTCCCACCAAGCTACGTGTGTGTGCCTATCAGCCAGCGGGCACTCACATGCTTCAGCGGGTGTGTGATCATATAGCAGCCAACGACGACACATGTGCTCAGTTATTACCCACACACACACACACACACACACACACACACACACACACACACACATACACATACACATACACATACACAAATCCTTTCCCTCTCATGCTCATTTTCTCTCTTTCTCTCTGTCCCTCAACCCCATATAGTGAGTGTATATGGAACCTTTTGATGTTCCTCTTGGGAGAGCTAAAACCGCATATTGAATCAAAGTGACTTAAGGGAAATAGCATGGGGAGGCAGAGCGTCAGGGCAGATGTTTGTTTTGACAAGGTCACGACAGAAGCAGCATTATTTACTGACCGTATTACACTGTGATGCCTTTACTGCCATCTTTGTTAGTAGTCTTTTAAGTTGTAAGTCCAACCTGAGGTTCATGATTTAGCAATCTCTCTTCTTTTTTTATTGGCTCACAACTTTTCCTTATTTTTAAGAATGCATTGCAGCTATTTTTTTTTTTTTTTAAAAGGNTTTTTTTTTTTTTTAAAAGGTAACAAGGCAACATGAGTTTGAGAGGCCTGATGGTTGGGGAGGGAGGTGGAGGGAGGAGAGGGGACTCTCTAGAGGTACAAGTTCATGAATGACATGGCTGAACATCATTGTGGCCACATCAAAGCAATGCGTCTTCAGTATCAATGGTGGTGCCATCAAAAAGCCATGTCCTGAGGGGGTCTAGGGACACTGTGTGTGGATTATTTGCCCCGCTATCAGGTTCACACGGTAAAGGATACTACACAAGAGCAGCTTCAGTCACTGCTCTGGCCCCTGGGGCTAGACATGATCTCAGGGCTGACATCCTTTGTAGACCTTCGATAGTCCCTTGAAGTGACAAAATATCAGGTTTTTCTGTGGTGAGTGGGGGAAAGCTCACCTTGTCCCGAGCCAGAAGTTTTAAGGCAAAGATACTTTTTTAAATATAGCACCGCTGTGCATTTTTATGATAGAATATCTATCTATCTATCTATCTATCTATCTATCTATCTATCTATCTATCTATCTATCTATCTATAATTATTATATTATATATATTATTCTTTGTCTTATGAGAGATGGTATGAGAGATGTGGAGGTACTGGTTTTGGGTGCTGCCTGTGGCCCTGCAAGGACCCAGTTCACTGTCTGTTATAGAGCCAGTATCCAACCTCCCACAGATTTATGGGGATGCCAGCGCAAAACTGTCCCACATGGTTCTCCAACCTACTGGGAGCCTGTGCTGAGGTTATAAAGGCAGAGCATGTGTGCACACACACACACACACACACACACACAGAGAGANAGAGAGAGAGAGAGAGAGAGAGAGAGAGAGAGAGAGAGAGGAGAGAGAATGTCAAAGTCAGCTAACTAGCTACCTGCATAGTCTAAGCGCATAATTTAAATATGTATGACTCACAGCTGAATTAGAATGAATATAGTGAAATATTGCTAGAGACCCTAGCAAAGCCTTGGCATTGAAAACTTTAGTTAATTATCCACGGCTGTGGTGGTGTGAGAGGGTTATCCTGTCAAGCCTATGTGTGTGTGTGTGTGTGTGTGTGTGTGTGTGTGTGTGTGTGTGTGTGTGTATTTGTGTGTTCTGTATCTATGTCAGGCCACCAGTTGTGTTTTTATGCAGTAAGGGCCAGGCCACGTGTGCAAGATGCTTCTGGATATGGCTCAAGCACTATGCATACAGAATATATGTGTATGTATGTGCACGTGTGTGCATGCACACGCGTGAACACATTCATCTCCTTTAATCAAAGAGGTCTACTTCTGTGTGGGAAACAACAGATGGTGCTCTTATGGAGGCTTGAGGAGAGATGTATAGGTTTTCTTGGAGGTGAGGAAGAGGATAGATACTCTCTCTATGTAAATACACACAGTGTGGTCCTTATCAAGTGTTATTACAACACATCCTGATTTATGCTTCGTTCCATTTCATTTTTCAGCATCAGAATGGTTAAATTTTAAATTTATGTTCTACTTTATCAGTCTGAATGGTATCTTTTGCAGCCTTTGAACATGTATTACAAAAAGCGCAAATTAAGAGTGAGAAAGAATAACAATACAAGCTGCCAAACACAAGGTTTTGGCATCCCACTGTGGAAAAACCACCTTTAATTCTCTCTGGCATTGTATGCTTCTATTCCACAACCAATGCACCATTTACTGTTGTAACTCTAAGCTGAGCATGTCAAATAAGCCACGCTTTAGGAAAAGAAACTAGCATGAAAAAGAAAAAACTGCTTTCTCCCCATGTAAACATTTAAAGCTGACTGCTGACTTTATATATCTCCTTTATAAACTTAAGCTACGTTTAATGTGTGGTTTTTGTAAAAAAAAAAAAAAAAAAAAAAAAAAAAAATACCCCATACAACACATTATTGTCACATTTAAAACTTAATGTTGTAAGCTGGAAGATGCTAACTGAAAAGACTATTTTCCTATACTTGCAGCCATAGGTAGGCTCATTAGTGTCTGCTTGTGGCCCAAGCCAAGTATTCATCAGAGAAGAATGAATGGATATTTTGTACTTTCACAGCCAGGTTGAGTGTGCAAGTTGTGTGCAAGTGCACATTCACCTGCTCCAATATTAATTGTGTGTGTGTGTGTGTGTGTGCGTGTGTATATATATATATATATACAACCTGTCTCGCCCCTGCCTCCGGTGGGTGACTTTGATCAGTGACCATTACAGCCTTTCTAATCCTCACTCCACCCCCAGTCTCACTGTCATGGCTCCTCTATCCTCCTCTGTTCTCCCTCCTTTCATCCCTCCCATGTTTACAGAGCAGCCAGAGCCTGCCATAGATTGTCTTACATCCTCACTCCATACCCGACACCTGATCCCATACAGAAACCAGCTTCTCTCAGAACTTCAATGGCCGTTGTGTCACAGTCCCCACCACCACCTTGCTGCTTCAGACCTCACTGCCCTGAGGTGCCACTGTTTGAACTAGAAACTGATACAGTCAAGACCTGATGGATGTGGAGAGAAGCTGCTGTATATTTAAGAGAGGGATTGTTCTTTAGGGACACACCTGCATCCTCCACTGTCCACTCATGTACATAGCTGGCAGCTTCAGAAGCCCCACAACCATAGGAAAGTGGGTTTGACAGTAAAGCAAGCTGCCACACAAACAGTCATCAGACAGAGGAAGGGATGGCAATCTGATCAAAGGACGTCGTCGTCTCTCAGGAGTTCACACCCCCGTGCTGTAGCTGTGTGTCTGTGTGTATGTGTGTACACATGTATGTGTTGTGTGCTTATCAGGGTAAAATAACGACACCACACAGGAAGTGAGGAACGGAAGTAAGTGAGGGAGGGAGGGAGGGAGGCATTAAATCAAACATGCCACGGAAACCAGGAAGGTTCATATCACACACACATTCACACACACTCACATGAACACATATGCCTGCATTAGATGAGACAAGCGGGTTCTCTGGTCAAAGGACACAGTAGGAAGTCATATCTCTCTCTGACCTCTGATATTGAGACCACACAAATAACCATAGCTGTCTGTAGAAAAGGCATGCCCTTGTTAGCTGTGGTATAAATTAGCTCCTATAATATCCCTTGAGATGTCTGACTTATTTGCATTGGGGTTTGGTAACCTAAATACCAAACAGAGCATAAGAAAATGAAGGACCTTTGTGGTGTCCACCTAATGAATTTTTAGGCTAAATGACGTGCAGCTGGAATCTGTTGCAAAGGTATAGGCTGTAAAGCAACATTATTATATTGCTGAAAGAAAAATGTGAATTCCTACTCTCTGTTTTCCAAATGTAGATGCCCTGCAATGAGAATGCCATATGCTGCTATACATTTGTGTAAAAATGAATGGGTTTATTCCTGCCTACGTCCTAGTCTATCGAGTGGTTGGCCTGTCATTAGAAGTGGTTACTCTCCGTCAGATCACCTCAAACTGTTTAACACATACTTACACCAGTGGCTTTTTATGTGTATACAAAATGTTAACACGTGGTTTATATAATTTTATTTTTGCTGAATTGTAGGTATTCTGGAAATCACATCGGTGGATGTGGGGGTGGTGGCCGTCAAAGGACTGCACAGCAACTACTATCTGGCTATCAGCAAGAAGGGAGAGCTGTACGGAGCGGTTAGTATCGGGGTCAGAGGTCAATCTGGATGGTCTAGAGAGAGAGATAGTGTTAGATTCTTCTGGTCTTATCAAAGGATGCCTTATCTTTACTCCTCTAGCAGCTGGGTCAACTCTGCACCATAACCGGGCCGCATGAATCAAACACTTCCACATATGAAGTACAAAAAGCTGCTATCTGACATGCCATGTATATTAAGAACTAGTAAATTTAAACTCTTTACCATGTGTAACCACAACAGATTTGAACAGGAATAGGATCTTTGTTTTGTCTTAACCTTGCATGTCAGGGATATAATACCGAAACATGATACCTACTCTTTTGCAGAGAGAGTTTGGCGTAGACTGCACCCTGAAGGAGCGGATCGAGGAGAATGGCTACAACACGTACGCTTCAGCTAAGTGGAGGAACAAGAAGCGGCAGATGTTTGTGGGTCTGAATGTCCATGGGAAGCCTCTGAGAGGGAAGAAAACCCACAGAAAGAACACGGCCACCCACTTCCTCCCAATTATGGTCTGAACTGGAGAAGTCAACTGGAGTTAGCTAGAGAAGAATATGCAGCACTGGACAGAGAGGTTTTCAACACTGAAAAACTTTAGAATAAAGACATTCACAGAGAAAGCTCTCATTTTGGAAATAAGGCACTAACACTGTTCTACAAACAAGTGATCTCTTGACCTTGATTGATTGAGATCATGTACTTTGTTTGGGAAAGAAGGAGGCATCTGTGTTTTCTGTGGCACAGGATGCAATATTTATCCTTTTTCTGTGCCAAATGGTTTGCAGCTGGACCAGAATATGTGTGTGATGTGGACAACACAGAAGATACTGTCCAAGCTAATGAACTGTGCAGTCATAGTAGATCTAAAACTATCTCAAGCCGTTATTTGTAATCCATGTTCTGCTGTGAGAGGCCAGATAATCCTTAACATAAAGAGGAGTAGAAAATGGATAAGATGGGAAAAATATTGGTCAGTTTATCATGACACCATTAAACAATAGAGAATATGACACATTTAAAGCAAATGTTTGATACTTAACCACTGTTTTGACTTTATTGTAATGATTTATTTATTTTGTGAAATATTTAACTGGAGGGAACACTTACAAGGCGAGCATTCCTTTGCATTCTTTACTTTTTATAGGAACTCTATTATGTGAAAATAAAATTACCATTTTCTCCTCTGCAACACAATTGTCTTTCTTCATCCACTCACCAAAGATGGACTGGTGAAGAATTTGAGGAAACAGTGAAGTTTTCTCACAACACTGGTGACTGCTCGGGTCATGGTAGGTCTATTCTTATCAGGCTCTGTGATCTAACAAGGGACAAAAGGCAACCATTAATGCCTGGCCAGATATCCCATGTGGCAACCATTGCACTAATGGTTAGAGTTCCAAAACAAAGGGAAACATACAGACCAACCACATCAAAATGGGAGAGAGGTAATGTCCCTGGTATGGACTGAAGATGTTGACATCATTTTCTAGTAGTAACCCATTACTGTGGAACTGCATCATTCCTAAATGGAAGGAGATTTTGCATAACACATACAGCCACAAAGCACCTGCTGAAAACACTAACAGAATACATGAAAACAGCTATGTGAGTTGTTTTGAGTTTCAGCACGGCCTTGGAAGAGAATCTGAACATGCAAAGGGGCAGGGATGTTAGACAGTATGAGGGGGGAAGGGAGGGGGAGGGGGGGCAGGGATCAGCAATATGACCTGTGTCTGACCACCCACTTCCTTCAGTAATCATCTACAAATGTACTAATCAATGACAGCTGTCTTGATGTCAGATCAAAAGACCACAGGGAGAACATTAACACCACAAGCTTCCGGGTCTCACGTTCTCTTATCCCGCCTCTCTGCACATCTATCTCAGGCAGGGAATAAAAACTCTGAGAGCAGACTAAACTAAGAAAAGAAGGTGAGAGAAGGGCAGCAGCGAGAGACTCTGGCTGTTCTCTTCATTCCCAAATCCTCCCAAGTCTGCCTGAGCCTATGATTCCCCACTGCAAAAACAAAACTGGAAATGACCTCAGCTATAGGATTTCAGAGTTTAGAAAAGCATTTGCTTTAAGCAATAATCTCATATTGTCCTTTTAATGCTGGTTAAGGAGTCACCGTAACAAATGATTAATGCTTTGGACTGCTGCAGTGCATTCCACCATGACAGTCACACTCTATGGCAAAATACTGTATGGAATTCTATTTCATGACCATCTCTGCACCAAAGGCAACCCGGTCTGTTATGTTTTCACTACAATCTCAAATTATTGTGCAAAATGACATGGATTATATGATTGTTGCACCCCTGAGGCCAGATTCACAACATGGAATAATAATTCTTAATAATTCTGTGCTTAAGAGGTTACATGAGAAGAAAGTGTAGTAAGTTTTAAAGAAATATTTCCAAGGACAAGTCTCTTCCTTTTGTATACATTTGTGTCCTGATAGGGTCGATTTATAGCAATGACAATGGAAACAAATATAGAAAATTAATTAAAACTGTAAAATTATTCATGTGTGCAATCTGGAACAATTAAGTTTCAGTGTAGGAACAGACTTTATTTATTGACTCTTGGCTTATCTAGTGCAGGTATCTAATTTGTCAGCACTTTATGACACACACCAAATAAAACTAAAAGCAAAGCAAGATATAAGTTTAAAAAGTCAGATAACAGTAAAATTATGTTTAATATTTAAAAGTATAGCCAGAAATTATCTAAAAATGTGTGATCTTTTGAATTAGTCTTGAAGAATTACTTTTAGCCTGAAAAAGCTTTGTTTTTTTTTTTAGTGCAAAGTTGTTTGTTATTAAATGTTTCTGTTTTTCTTAGTCTTAACTTTCGTTGTTTAGGGCTAAAGTTACAAAAAACATAGTACCTCGGAGGGGAGGGAGATGTTGTAAATGTGGTCTCTGGTGAACTACATCAAATATATGTAACCGATATATGCATTAAATATATATAACCTAATTAGCCAGCCTATGAATCAGGGATATTTACGATATGTACTGAGGCCTACAGGATGGTGATCATGTCAATCTGTATTTATTTTGTATTTAAAAGCTGTGATGATGTGTGTACGGTCCAGATCCCCCACAACACCAAAACTATTGCTGTTTGTCATCCTGTGCATTCCGAGACTTGTGAATGTTTGAACTTCCTCCAAGACACTAGCATGGGGGAAAACAGCAATAACAGAAAATAGGCACAATAATCTTTTATCAAAGTGGGTCTCTGCATTTCTGGAATGGGAATTCTCTGTGGCATAATGTGATCCAGCTTTGGGAAACAAGTGGAAAATGACTGGAGGCTAAAACAACTAATGAATACTTACACTGAGTGGTCTGGTGCAACACATATGTTTGTAGTGGGCAGCTACTGAGTGAGCTGTAAGAGAGAGAAAAACTTCTGAGGAGTTATACAGGTCCTGAATCTGCTCTGTGATTCATGACTGCTTGTCTGATATATCAGTACATCCATTGTTCTCATGTTGTTGCTTTGGCAAATATTTTAACATGAGGGCATTTGACCCATTCACCCTCTTATCAGATGCATCATTACGCATTTACTGCATGTTCGCAGTGCAAACATGATCAAACCCACAGGGCTTTAAATTTCAGTCAAGATCCCAATGATACCAGAGACACAAAATATGTTGATGTACAAGTATTATATGATAAACAAAAGATTGAGAATTTTTATATGACATAGAGAGACGCAACCAGAAAAAGAGACTTCTTTTCAAATATTCCTGAACAATCAGACATATGAAATATAAAGCTGTCACACAATGGAAAGCATTTTTAGCAACTTTGGAAGCTATAAAATTTGGAAAATTAGGGTTTAAATAGATTGGAAGATGCTTGAAGAAAAATGGATTTTCAAAGTTTTTCTCAACAAGGCTTTTGAGGAATTTTAAATAAATTATCCATTTGAAAGTTACCTTACAGTATGTTCTAAATGTTTTTTTCAGTTTTCCTCTTAACCTCTAATATACGCATAAACACATTTTATGAATCTATCTTGTAACTATTAAAGATATATCAAAATCATTTGCATGCCACTGAATTGGCATCATGGCAACTGCACCGGATGCCAATTTCGAGCCCTATTTGTTACTGTGCAGTAATTCCATTGATGTGTCACTGTTCAAGCCTACATTTTAGTCTGCTGGATTCAGATCCAGATAAGGATTTGGATCTGGATCAGGCATATCTATCCCATGATAGATATGCCTGATTTTTGACCTTTAGATCGGTGCATAACTTCAAAATTAAATGGGTTATTTCCTCGACCATGTAACACCCTTCCAGTTTCGTGAAAATCGGTTCAGAACTGTTTGAGTAATCTCTCTAACAATCAGGAAAAACCTAGGTGAAGGTAATTACTACACTCATACTTCCACTCCACGCCACTAGAGGGAGACAGTCTCGCTTTGATGTTACTCATGGATAAGAGGGAAGAGCCAGTTTGTTGTTAAAGGAAGTGGCTTTCATAAAAAAAAACAAAACAAAACTTGTGTTTACAGAGATAGAAGAACCTTACGAGGAAACGCTAACATGAAGGAGAGATAGGGCGAGCTTAGCGGTGAAACAAAGGCAATACCAGCTGAACAAAAGTAAAACCCAGTACCTTTAGCGGGATTCTTTCACTAGTGTCTGACAGACGAGCCATCATGAACGAGAAATTCGACCGTGCTCCCGGAGCAGAGAAGTCCCGTACTCATCCAGCAGGTCCCGGATTCATGGGTTCATGGGATGGAGATACAAGTCCCACGTTTTTCAACCAGAGAGAACCGTTGAGACAGCCGCGGACTTCCCCGCCTTTAGCTGAGAACAACATTGGCCTGGACCTAGATTCGAGTGTGGGAGGTAACGAGGGTGTCAACTAGCATCATTAGCTAGCTAACTGTTAGCCACTTTCGATTTCATGACTCATGATTTCGCTCCTTGACACGGTTAATCGAGGACCAAAACTGTGTTTACCTACATTTATGGCTAAGTAACTAATAGTTAATAAATTACCTTAGGCTGATATTTCCATTAAGAAGTGTTGGAGCCTTCGCATTTGACCAACTTGTCTGCAGCTACTGTAGGCTAGCTGCTAAATGAGAGCATTTTGGCATTGCGACATGCACTTGTTGGATTGGTGTTCGTTTGAGCTAGCGCAACATCCACGTTAAATTACTAGTCAAATGTGACATGGTTATTATTGACAAGTTAGAACGTCTTATCCAGGTCAAACCTGTGATTATAAACGGACGATGGTTAATATTAACTGACAATGCCTAGCTTACAGTAGCATTACAGTGTCCTAAACAGAGAACAGGGATGAGATCAGCTGCCTGTCAAAATATGATGATGATGATGGTGCTGATCAGTATGTTGTGTAGACAATAAGGCTAGATAATTTAGTTTTTGGTGATAATGTCATCAAAAGCTAAACTATCTCCAAAAATTATCTATCTATCGTGTTTCTATCACGATATTTGGTGGGCTGCAGAATTATTGTAGACAAACCTATGTTATTTCTTAATGCATCTCAGTTTAAAAAGATATAGTGGTTAAATACATGAACAGACCTTAACATAGGCATGCTTGGAAGTCATAGGCTGGTTTACATATGCATTTTTGAAACAAAACAAAAATTGGTTAGAGGAGAAAAAGCAAAAACTGAAGTTTTGAGGCCGATGAGAAAAATCCAGTAATTACATATCACCAAATACAGCCCATAACATTAACGAGTTGTGACAACGAGTTATGGTTACACTTAAATATAGTTTATTAGCAAAGACGACAACAATGGCAAATAAAGATCACAGTACATTTTTTAAAAATCACTGATAAATAAAATGAAATAACTATACAATAAAGCAGAAACATAGCCAAACTTGAAAAATGAGGATTATATATATATATATATATACATAAAAGTTAAAACATTTTTATACTATATCTATCTATCTATCTCTCTATGTATCTATCTATATATATAATATTAATAAATATATATACATATATTCATATATTATTATTTATTATTATTTAATATTATATATAATATATATATTATATACACAGTATAATACTATATATTATTAACTATATATATAGTTAGTAAATAATATTAATATCTATATCTATATATAGATATAGATATGTAAAATGAAAGATATGAAAACTGACCACCTTTTTCCATCTTCTTCCTTTAGATTTTAAAAGACAAAGCAAAACCCAACAAAGTGCAAATGGCAATAATAGTTCTGCTTCCAAATGGTGTAGCGATGATGTGGATTCCCTGGTCAGGTCATCAAAGCTTTCTGCCAACGCTGCAGAGTTTGTTCCATCTGGAGTGACTGAGTATGAAGTAAGGGGAGATCTTACACCATCACTGTCTTTGTTCTACAGGATTATTCTTTGAGCATTTCTGGAGCAAATTCTGTCTTTAGGAGTTGATGTGGGTGCGAGCGAACTGTGTCAGTAGTGTGATTATTGTCACTTGCTGAAAAATCTGAAAATCATACATGCAGAGAACTCAATATGTAATGTTATACTCATGTATTAAGTGATTAGTTGCTCTGGCATGCTGTGTTTTATTTTCACTTCTTTTTTATTGCACTTCTCTTCATTTATAGGTCCCAACCTTTTCTGATGACAGTGACATTTACTACAGTGAACTAACCTTGGCTGATATGGTCACAGACTTCCTTAGCCACCTTAGCTCCTCACCAGGATCTTTTGAGTCGGACGTTGAATACATGATTGAAACTCTCAACTCTTGGGTTACAACTGAAGATCTGTTACAGGAGCTGGTGGAGCTGATTTTCACACAGGTTTGGAGATACTTTGTAAACCTTGTTTTTCTTTTCTTTTTTTTTTTTTAATGTCAAAATGGAATTTTAAACCAAACCTGTCAAAGACACACACACACACGCACACACACACACACACACACACACACACACACACATACACATTAAGGATAGATGTATGTGCCTGATTCCTGCAGAATAGATACGTGAAATTGATTTAGGTTAGTGTAATCATTTGACTATCAAATTTTCTTTTTATTGCAGTCCACTGCCATTCCAAACTTTTCTTACATGGGTGCCAGGCTCTGTAACTACCTGTCCCACCACCTCAGCATCAACCCGCCAAGTGGCAACTTTCGTCAGCTGCTCCTGAAAAGGTGATGGTGATCAGATGCGTTCATATCAAAGTTAGAAATTGATAAAATCTTATTACAAAATTTCTCATGAAAATTTTCATAAAATACCCATTGATTTGTGCCATGTTGTAAAAAATGTTGACACCATGCAAACAGCAGAGCACAATGCTGTCAAACCGCTGTGTTAACAAAAAAAATAAATGATATAATTTAAAAGTACAATTAAGAGCTGGAAGATGATGTGGATGAGAATAATGAGACCATATTCTTGTGTTCTTTTTATTTTTAGGCCTGTAATGGAATATTAAGATTTAAAACAAGACTATTTGCAGTGATGCAGATTGATTAATTGACAAATGGAAAGGCCCAACATCCAGAGGAACCAAGTCAAAAATTCATTTGAAAGACATTAGTAGTTATGATCACTAATTCTGTTCCTTTCTTTGTGTCTCTGCTGTAGGTGTCGAACAGAATATGAACAGAGGGATGTAGCAGTCCGAGGAAACCCAGAGACTCAGAAAAGATTTCACTCCTTTGTGCTCTTCCTGGGAGAGCTCTACCTTCACCTGGAGGTAAGAGGTCCCACTCACTGGTTGTCCAGTTTCACCAAGATTCTCTTTGAGACAGCATTAAATGGTCATCTAAAGCTGCATTAATAACTCAGGAGAAACTCACTGCACCTTTGTTTAGTCATTTTGATGTAGCTACTGGTGTGTAGCTACATCAGCCCACTAAGCTTCAAATTGCAAGAGATCTACAGGCTGGATACAGGGATAAAGTTTCAGTCACCCGAGGCCTTCCTCAGTCCACCTTAAACCTTTTTACACTGGGAAGCAGCACCGCAGCAGTGTTGCTGGTCCTACATAGGTCTCTCAGACTCATCAGCGGTAAGCACGGCGGTAACGTCTCTGCGGCAGTCGTGTGATCTGCACAGTGTTCCTATGATAAAGTTATACCTGGTTGGGTCAGCCCATGAACAGATGTTATCATAAAATACACAAAGTAGCAAACTTCTGAAGGGACTATATTCCCTGGCGGAAACATCTTCTTTGCAGCTCCTTGTTGGATCACTTAAATAAAGTTACTTTGACAAAAAAACCTAGTAGACATGTAGTTGGCTGTGATGGATTACGTTTCTCAAGCATGTTTCAAATCTCCAGAAGCTTATTTTAATATCCTACTGGAAGGAACTGAAACCAGTGGCAGTCTGGAAGGAAGGGAGAAAAAAAATCTGTAATTTACTGCTAAAGTAGTATATTTTGTGAAACGGTTGTCAGTAATATAACGTGTGTGGATTGTATATATTGGGTTCAAACATACACAATCACCTTTAATGCAAAGTCAAAACTTCCTGCTAATATTTCATAATAAAAGCCACCAGAAACTTTGGAGGGCAAATCCATTCCCTAGAAGGCTTTTATTGTGTGCATTTGCAGGAAGTGTTGAGTTTTATTAACAGTAACTCAAAACGGCAACCAGTAGGAATGAATCACTGATGCTTGTTTTGGTCCATCCTTCTTGAGTTGCTGCCAGAGGTTTGTGTGTGTTGTGGTCTTGTGAGAAGTTACAAGTTTACAAGTTGCGTTTATAAGGCACAAGCAGCAGAATACTACTCTATAAGCCTGTAAATTTTCCATTGTGCCAGTCAGTCATGGTGAGATTAAGAGCAAGTGCTTTGTGTTTTGTTTTATTTTTAGGTGAAAAGTGGAAAAGGGCATCCAAATCGAGCTCAGATCCTCCTCACAGGTCTAAGAGATTTGTTGGACTGTCTGTTCTCCAATCCTGAGGATGCAAACCTCATCTGTGCTGTTAAACTGATGAAGGTTTCAAACCTTTTCAGACACATTTATAGAATTGACATTGTACTGAGACTCTCATGGCTTTATTGTTGTTGGACTAGTAACAGCAATTTATTTTTGCTTTGCAGCTGACAGGCTCCGTCTTGGATGACGCGTGGAAAGAGAGTAGAAAACCACACATGGAAGAGCTGATCCGAAAAATAGAAATCATTCTGCTGGATGCCACCTGCAGCAGGTGTGTGCTTGTCTGTATGTCTCTGTCCTGTACAACTGCTACTCAAGTTTTACGTTTATGTGTTTTTGTTAAGTCAACTGAGCAAGAAATGTCTGCAACTTTAAAGATATAGGTGCTTCATGCATAACTTCATGCAAATGTCTGCCAGTTATTTTGCCAAATCCCCTGTTGTGTCATAATCAAATCTTGAAGTGATACATACACCTTTAATTTCAATGTTTCACCTGCTAACACTTGTGCATGATTGTAGAAAGCACAGTCATTTAAGGTAAAAGCTGTCTTCTCCTGGGATTCCCTGGCGGGGAGACACATTTTCTTCTGTGTAGCTCTGTGTTGAATCTGCACTGAAACACTAAAATTACATTTCTTCAACAAAAAATGTAATGGATGTTTTGATTGCTGTGATGGATTAATTACTGTATCTCAAGCACTTCAAGTCGCTATGAGCTGACTTTGTACAGTACGCTACTTTGTAGCATACTGGAATGAACTGCTACCAATGACAGTCTGGAAGGTAGGGGAAAAAGAAAAAAAATTCTAAAATTTGTGCCTCTAGTAGTATGTTTTGGGAAATGATTTGCAGTTATGTATTGTATGCTTTTTTATTTATTTATTTGTTTATTTATAATTGGGTTCAAACATGCAGAACCACCGACATGGTCCTTTAAATACTATTAAAATGCCAAAATGTCCTCATACTACTGAGAATAAACGGTTTTTATGATATAAGGATGCAACAGTCAGAATGTTTGAACTTCAGTTAATTCGTAAAGCAGGTTTTACACACGATGTATAACTTTGTGATAGAAGCCTGTTTGCCTCCTCAGGGATGTCAGGCAGATGCTTTTAAAACTAGTAGAACTGAGATCCAGTGACTGGGGTAGAGTCAGTGCTGCTGCTGCCAGCAACGCCACACCAGAGAATGACCCCAACTACTTCATGGTGAGTATTGAGTGTACCATGTGTTTTTTTATATTCTACTTTCTTTTTTCTTTTTTTACAGTTTGGGTTGTCATGTTATATTTTTTCCCTCTCAGAATGAGCCTACTTTCTACACAGAAGATGGCACTCCCTTTACAGCTGCAGATCCAGGTCAGCATATTTTACATGTTCGTGATTCTTCCAGATCATAAAGAGTAACATGACGTTTACAGTCTAGAGCAGGGGTACTCAAATACAAATCTTAAAGGTCCACAAAGAAAATTTTTAATAAGACAAAGGTCCGTTTATTAAAAGTCAGTCAAGCCAGGGTCGGATTGGGATCCTAATTTTTACAGAGAATTTAAGGTGTTAGCCGATAGTAGGCCAGAGCAGTTGGACATTCGGTTTCGCTTTCTCTGCAGCGGAGAAAGCAGAGAATTTTGACTTGTTGCGTCGCAGTGATGTCTCATAGATAATACAAATAATACATATAAAAACTATAATTTGCTCAGAGTCCAGAGACAGTTGTGGTTCGGTCTGGATTCGGACCGGAGTCTGGATTTTGAGAATGACTGGTCCAGAGGGAAGACGGTTGTATTGTATTACAGGCCCCATGGCAGGATTATTCATGATACTATCTGATTAATAAAAAAAAATTCACCTAACAATTAAAATCCAAATAAATAAATGTCTGTTTTAAGTTTGTGTTATAGCTTATGCACACAAGTAACAAAAAGAGCAAACAGCAGCAAGAAGGCTGAGCCTTTTATTTAATATTTTGTATGACAGTTTTTTCAATTTAAATTCTGTGCAGATAAAACTTTATAAAACATTGAGTTCTTACGTGAAAGAAATAATGGAAGGCTGTGCAGCTCTATGTTAAAGTGCTGAGTTTGTCAGAACGTTTCTGTGCTTTTCCCTCGTGTTCAAACATTGATTACTTTGCTATTAGTCATGTACTTTTTGTTGTAAGTAGGTATTTTAATGATTCGCAGTGGGTACGCCCCTCAGCCAAGCCACTGTGGATCTCAAATTGGATTTTTTGCTAGAAAAGAGGCTTCTCACTCCAAAATAAATGTTACTTAAAACCATATTGTTTCTGTGCCTGAATATTGATCTCTCTGTTTTTTCAGAATATGCTGAGAAATACCAAGAGATGCTGGACAAGCAGGAGTATTTCCACGATGTTAATGTGGAAAGTACAGATGACATGTGAGTACACATTCATCAGAAGGGCCTTAACTTAGTGTCTACAGCCATCAGTGTACTTTGCTGATGGGATGGTTGTTGCTATGGATACCAACAGATGATGTAACCGCTACTTATAAGGCCATGTGGTACAACAGATGAGAATTCCTGCTAACACGCCGATGTTTTAGGAATTATTATTGCTGTTGCTACGTGTCACACAACTTTGGTCATGTGACTGGGTAGCGGCTTCATGGAGGTCACATGGCTGCTGTTGGTCTGCCTGAGCTTGGGCCTCTGAGCTTGGTGGATGTTGGACTTTCCCACAATGCAATAGGGGCACCCAGCACCTCAGATTCAGATGAGTCAGCAGGCGGCAGCGAAAGAGGGCTTAGCTCACTCCCACTTAGAACTGTGTGCATGTGTGTTTTTGTGCCTGAATAGTAGCTTTAACTTGCACGTGTTGTGTTGCTCTTTGCACAAAGCATTCAAATACCCAGGAACACATTCGTCTCAGAGAATTTTTAATCCAAAGTGAAACCAGTGACTCTGAATAACTGCTTTTTTTAAAATTCACAGATGCGACTTTGAAGACGAGATGGAGCCTGAGATGGAAGAAGCTTATGAGAGTTTTTGTTTAGAATCTGAGAGCAAACGACAACAGTGATGGCAGACTGAACAAGCCCATACTGTATTTTTCCTACTCAACTTGCTGGAATGTTTGTGAAAAATCAAAGAAAACTAGCATCAGATAAGGTTCATGCTTTTATTTTAATGCAAACAAGCATTTAAACAAAAATCGCTGTGCATTGTCGCACTTCCTGATACCCGTTTTCTGTGACTGGTTAGAGAATGGGGACAGTTAACAGGATGACACTGAGGTATTGAGAGTTTTCTGACTTGAAGTTTTTCTTATTTTGAGTTATTTCAGAAACTTCTTTCCTTCGCTCCTAAACTAAATACCACGAGGGAAATCGTTTGTTGTGGATTATTTTAGACTTTCTCCAAATGGAAGCTATATTCCATCAAATGTTTGCCTATGCCTTTATCTCCAAAGTTGTAAATGTGTGTCTCTTGTCAGGTTGCCAATATTCAACATCGATATCCAATATTACAAATCCACTCCTTACAAATCAGCTTACTTAAATGGTCATATGTAAGGCTATGCATTTTGGAAGGTGATTTATAGAACAAACAAAACAATTACAAACTGAGTAAATTTTTATTTTGGTATTAAACAATTTACATTTTAAGTTGTTTAATAGAAAATGTGTAAGTATATTTGAGAAAAGAATCTGAATCCATTTAATTTCCTGAATGCAGTTTTGTAACAGCGCAGAAGTGAGAAACGTGCCCCAGGGTTTGATTTTTAACCCCAACCTGTCAAAAGGAATGTTGTTTTATAGTTTGTAAATATAATTTATAGCATTGTTTGCCTGCAATAAAAACAAGTTCTTTATAACATGAATATTGATTTGTCAGGTTTGTGTTTGAGCTTTTCTATATCCTACTAGTATTTGACCACATGGTGATTTGAAGTGAGTGATGTAACAGAATTTCTGTTTTCCAGGAAAATGTCAGGATAGTGTTGACAAAAAAAAAAAGTGAAATTATGACACTAGAAATAACAGTATTTAAAATAACAATTACAATAGCAACAGCATCACAGCAAATTACACTATGAACATAAATGCTATTTCCTAGCCAGAAATAAAAAATATCTGACTCTGCCATCATCTGATGGCTTTGTGTCTGTGCAACATTTACAATCAAAGTAGTGCACATATTTTGTTCATAGTGTTAGATTTGATTGTATCAGACCCAACACACTTTGCAAACATCACCTGTTTGTAATCAAATCACAGGTGACTTGAAGTTGTAGAAACCAACACAGCAAATATATCAAGCAACTGAACACGACGTCCTCAGAATAGTATGAACAAACAAACGGCAAAGCAGTTTTCTGTCCCAGATGTTTAACAGGTTTTGAGTGGACTGGCACAAAGGAGGACAAGCATACATGACTGGATTCATGTGTTTAGCTTTCTGAAAATGTCAGGGAATGGTTCTGCTAGCTGTTTTGTGGATTATGTAAAAATTCACCTCATCATAAATTATAACTGAATGTGAATTGGTTGCTTTGACAAATTACCAAAAACACCTTTTGAGTAATTTCATAGAAAATATATCCTTGTGGGCTCCCAAGGCTGAGCAGCTATTGGTCAGTAAGGATTCATGTTACAGGGGAGTGATAGAATTATCCCAAACATGAACAATAAGCTTTACAAATCTAGTATTTTTGCAGGGATTTGTATTCAGTTAAATAATATTGAAGTATTCCCGTTATTGTGTCTGTCTCCTGTGCATCATTTTATTACATTCAATCTGAGACTTCATTTCTCGTAATTATATGGTAACCTGCATACACCCATTGCTTAATTTTTATTACTATTATTTGTTTTTTTTGTAATATTGTTTGCTCTTTTTAAGTATACATGCATGTAATACTGCATATACAAATAGTGGCCTGCATACATTACACATATACATATATAATAAACATGTACACAGTCCACAGTCCTTTGTATTAAGAAATACTATGATTTATTAATTAATTTGATCGTATTTTGGTTTTACACATCCTTAAATGAATCTGTTTGCAGATATACAAACCTATTATCTGTTATCAGTTTTAGTACACTTTCACTTTACACACCACTATTTCATTAAATGAGTCAAGTTCTTTTTACACCACTGATTTTAGGTTACTGCCTGTAAATGAAATATTATCATTTTAAATCTTAACCATGGAATATACTTTTTTTTTCTTTTTTTTTTTAAGCTCACATCTTGTGNATTTTAAATCTTAACCATGGAATATACTTTTTTTTTCTTTTTTTTTTTAAGCTCACATCTTGTGCTCTGATCTGTTTCTTTTTCATCACCATCACACTAATACTTATATCCACAGACCCACAAGAGTATTCATTTCCTTGGTTCATAGCGCCAGTTTTCCCATATGAAGCAAAAATAAGCAACCTCTGAGTTGCCTTGTCAGAAATTTGTCGTGGTTTCAGACTGGCCTTAAAAATTCTTAGGGGCTGTCTACTGACAAAAATGACAAACAGTCACACCACGACATTTCCTCAAACAGTGACACACCGCCGCTGTTTTACTGCTACAGTGAAATGGACTCTAGACTAAGTTTGGATTTGAATGGAGAGTTGATAATATCCAAATTAATCCATTAATATTAATAATCATCCTGGTAGCCCAGCAGGGTAAAATACATACCACCTAACAAAGTCTTTGGTTGTGTTATAACTCAGATCTTTATTGCATGCTGTCACTATATCCCCACATCTTCCTCTCCACTCTGAAATTATGCCCCTCCCACATAAATAAATAAATAAATAAATAAATAAATAAATAAAACAAAATTTTAAAAAAAAGCTTCAAAACTGAAATTTATAGTCTACTGTTTTCCCCATATTTCCAATATATTTTTGACATACAGATTCATTGTACATTATATAATGTCTTGGAGCTGGAATGAGCTTAAACAAATCATAAGCATGTGCCACTTAGATGTAGATGCAGATACAAGACCATTGTTTTACAAAAATGGGATCTCCCACAGTGTCTGTCTCCAATTGATTACCAAGAAGCAGTTTGTGCATATTTTCAGACCAACATATAAACTATGAATTCCCAAATAGGATTTTCTGCTGTAAATGTTATCTGATCCTACCAGTGTTTAAGAATAGAGAAGTCATAATCATTTGCATCTGAGGTTATTTTGAATGCACTCATAAGAAGGAAACACGTTGCACATGAGTGATATTCTAATCTGCAAACAGCTCATAGACCTGCACGGTCTGCTCTTTGAAGCTGATGCTCCCATTTACAAAGATCTGCATTCTTTGCTGTGATAACATCTTCTAGTAACATCTTCTAGATAACATCTCATTTTGAGGAATAATGGATTGGATTCATGCCATGAAATGCACCTGTACAGATGCAACAGAAGCTTTAAACAAATCTGTGGTTATTTGACTAGATGACAACTGCATTCAAGTCACATTTCTGCCATACCAATGTGCAGTCACTGACTTATTAGCCCCGCTGAGCCTGGTGGATGCAACTGTCTGATCCACAATACAACAGGGCAGACCAGGCCACAGATTCCCATTGGTCAGCAGCCAGAGTGAATAAAGGATTAGCTCACTGCTGCTATTCACTCACCCAGAACTCTGTGTGTATCTGCATTCACATGGCTGCACATGAAACTGTGTTTTAAAAAGGTATTGGTAACTGAAACCACTGAAAAAACATTTCTTATTGGAAGGACATTTGTCTGCTGGATACAGAGAGACAACAGGGACATAACATTACTGACCCAGAAGTAGTATATTTCACAAATGCTACTGTATGTTTTTGAGATGGAGTTTGAGACTCTGAAGACGTATTTAAGAAATGCTGTGACTGACCTGAACGCATTTCTGGAATCTTTTTCATTAAGATAAAATCAGTTAGAACTAGCATTGTATGGGTTAAAAGCAAAACTTTAATGTTTGCAAGGACATTGAATCAATTTCTATACGAGGTTTGATAAAGGTGAAATGACCTAATTTTGCTGCCCTGCAATATTATTTAGGTGCTGTGGTTTGTGTTGTCTCCAAGTTTTTCTGCCAAATGGAGAGAAAAACAAACATTATACAGTACAGTGTCAACAATTATATATATTTTACATGTGTTCATGTGATATCTTTAATATTGAATGGAGTCCATCTTTACAGTAAAGTCAAAAACTTAACCTGCAACCCATAAATGTCTGCGTATGATTCATGATCCCGTGCAGTGGAGCTTTTTGACATGACATTTTATAATATGCACACACTGTTTGATAAAACACAGACCACAGACTCCACTGCTTCAGAATGATCCTTAGATTGCTTACCAGTAATTAACTGTTAGAGATGAAGTGTGGCCCTTTAACTCCAGACTTCTTAGTGGGTATGAAGACATGCAGTTCCTTATTGTGAGATAAGAATGACGAGTCTTGGAGATCTTTGGTTTGTCTCATTTAGATGATGGATTTTATTGAGGCATCGGCCGAGGAGAATACAGTTGCAACATGCGATAGAAGAGTGATATATACTGTATGTAATGGTGTATGTGTGTGTGGCTGTGTGCATGTAGAGAAGGAGCTATAAGGGAGGGATAGAAAGCAAGGGAGCAGTAAGGGAGGAGGGAGCTTGTTGAGACTGGCTTTATGGGTGACTGTAAGTGAAGCTTATCTTCTCACAGGAAATAGATAAGTGGGAGAAAACAGAGTGTATGGAAGTTACAGAGTTTATGAATGTACAATTTGTCTCACATGAAAGAAGGAGAGAGTTAAGAACTGCAGTTTGTACATGTATCATCAGCATTGTGACATTCCTTGCATGCGACAGAATCAAAATGTTAATCAACATAACCATTAGGGAAAAGACACAAGCTTCTTCCAGGAACTGCTGTGTACATAAAAGCTTAACCTCGTCTTTTTGAATTCCAAAGTGTTCCCACTCACTAAATGACGTACACATGAATCATGACTAAACAGTCAGGACAGTGGGTGAAGGAACTGCCAACACAGTTGCAGAATAAGGTCACATGTTGTTTCTTCCAAAGTACTGCAAATGAATCATTTACCAGAAGCTGTGAGATACCTGTTTTACAAAGACTATCTGGATGAAACAAGTCAATTTCACGTATGTTGAAATTAATGTTAATTCAAGTCACAAATCTCAAGTTCAAGAACTTAGCAAGGATTACATGTCCTGTTTTGATTAGTTTGCGAGCAGATCCCAAAGCTGACGCAACTGTGATCCCATAAGGAATTTTTGTGGTTGTTAATATGAAGACCCAGCTTGTGGCAACGCCTAGTTTACTAAATTCATAATGATGATTTAAGATTTGACTTTATGCAAAGATAAGTATGTTCAAGTCATCCTGTTATTATAGGCTCATGAACTTGTATTTCCATGGCTATAGCATATATGAGATCTTGCTCATTGGCAAACGTTTATATATTGGCAAACCTTATGTTCCTCCTTTGAGAATTCCTTTGAGAATTTCTAATGGATTCTGAGTGAATCCAAGTCAAAAAGAAGATAATCAGCATGAACACTAGGTTTCAGTTTATCAGAGCAGCAGCAACCCAGCATCACTGTAACCACACTGAGATCAATAACTGAATCGATTAATTCCACACATTCAGTAAAGCGATCGCTCCAGCATGAAGGGAAAAGTAGTTACTGCATCTTCAGCCCTTTTTACACAAAACAGGATGATTACAAAGAGTTTATCTGTCTCATTTAAACTATTCAGTAATGACCATCTGCTTTTACTTTTCACAAAATTCATAAGGAGCATTTTAGAAAGAAACTAATCATTGATGATAAAATGGCCCTTCAATTGTCTCAACATCCTGTCCACATTCATCCAGTCACTGACTGTTCCATGAAAAGTTTCAACTGTAAAAACTGAACAAGAAAGGTCAACACAACAGAATTCTTATTGGCATTAACAACATAAACTCATTCTTCCAACACATCTCATAAAAAAAACTTCTAGTTCTTGGCTAAAAGTTAATCCATTATATGCTTATAAGTTTTCAGAACTTTTTATTATTAAATTATTATTTATGTCTTAACTATAAATCTGAACTGCAGCCAGTTTTGACCGCAGGAATCAACAGCTCTTAATCTGATTTTTTTTTTTTTTTTTTTTTTNGTTGTATTGCTTAGTACAATGATAATAAAGGCGATGATGATGATGATGATGATGATGATGATGATGATGATGATGATGATGATGTGAGAGGATGACTAGAGATGATCCATTAATTTGCCTTTATTTTTCAGCTGACAGCTACTGATTGTCCATTTAAAAGAGCAGATTTGGCTTTGGGCTGGCTATGTAAAATATCTGTGTTAATCCTGGAGTCTGTAGTTATTCTTTTCATTGAATTATCACGTAAAAAGCTGCATTGTACAAAAAAAACAAACAAACAAACAAAAAAAAAAAAACTAAATACAATACTGGTATTAATCCTAACAACTTCATTGCTTCCAGCAAAATAAAATGTTCTTTTATTTACTTCTTTACTTCATGTTGGATTCATTCTTGATCCACATTGTCCTCCTGTCTAGCAAAGGATTTTATTTTATTTGTTTTTTACAAGGCAGCTTTATATGTGACAAATAAACAGAAATTTTAATTAAAAGTAAAAATGGAAAAACGACATTAAAATCCAGAAGCATGAATTCTGATAATCCCACGAGTGATCTATCTATCTATCTATCTATCTATCTATCTATCTATCTATCTATCTATCTTGTGTGTGTGTGTGTGTGTGTGTGTGTGTGTGTGTGTGTGTGTGTGTGTGTTGATGGGTGAGATATATAGATAGATAGATAGATAGATAGATAGATAGATAGATAGATAGATAGATAGATAGATAGATAGATAGATCACTCACACCCACATACATACATACATATATACATACACCCACATATATCATCTACTATCAATAACGCACTGATGGAATTAATGTTTTAACTGCGTGAACTAGCTGCATGAGGGTTCAGGTCTTCTGAGTGATGACGGGATTTTTGAAAAGCGTTTAAAATACCTTAATCCAGCAGGAGTTCATCGCAGACTTCACAACTTTAGACAATACCGGGTTCAAAGTTTGGATCCGTAGGTCTAATAATTCAAGGAAGTCGCGCATATCCGAGCACAAGTCCATATTTAGACGTTCGGTGCGTCACGACTGACTGTGTGTCTGTTCAAGTCTTTGACAAGTGCGGCTTCATTCACCCCCAACACACACGGATTTAAAGATGGAGTACCTCGGCAGGAACATCTTCTTCACTATACTTCTCATTAGTAAGTTCTCAACTTGTATTTGGACTTCGGACTTCTTTCGGTCGTTTTCGTAGTGATGCGCTCCGTCGTTCTCTCGCTCTGTTTTGTTGCCGCAGGGACAAAATAACGCTGTTTGATCAAAATACAGTCGATATGTTTTAGTATGTTTACAGGTATAAGTATAAGGCACTGTTAAATATTACTGACACCTTTAAATTGCCCAAGAGCAGCAGATGAGCGCGTTTCTACAGTCACTAAGCTATCATTTTCACACTTCATGGATCTGAATAGAAGTGCTGTTGTATTTAGATTTCATCCTGCAGCAGTTCTTCCTCTGCTATTGAATCTCTCTCCAGTCAGCCCACATGGATTAAATCATCCATTGTTTTCTGTGCATCACAAGAAATAAGTGTTGCATTTGTGTTGCTGTAAATAAATGGCAACAATATGGAAGCTTTCAAGCTACAGCCTGCCAAATACTTTTAATCACACTTCATGCGCACCATCTTTTCTGAAATGAGAGGAAATATAAAGTATTAATCTCATGGAGTTTGCAGGGTCCCAGGAGGAGGCAAAGTGCTACTTTGCGCTGCAGGTAAACAGGCGTGGCAGGAGACTGTGTTTATTAGTAAAGGTCTCCTTAGCTCAGTGCACATCCACATTCCTGTACTGCTGATTGCAGGAGAGGCTGTCCCAACTGAACTCTGCCTGTGCAGGCTTGCAGCTCTGATACTGCAGAAGGACTTGCTAGGAGATTAATAAATTCCATGTTCTGAAGGGGTTCAGAGAGCTCTGTCTGAATTTGATTGTGTCTGAGGAGAAACACACCATCCGGCTATGAGCTTCATGTGTTGGGTGGCTATTTTGGTGGGCTACCTTGCTTTCATGAGTCAGGCTGGTACGGTTATAAACACTTAAGATGAACCAAACATTATTAAACGCCCCTTGACTCAAAAGGGGAAGTTAGTCTCATGGGAAGCTTCTCCCATGAGACCAGAATCAAAAAAAGACTGCTTATTTACCCATTTAAGCTGTTCAATTAGGTTACCATAGTTATAATTTTAAATAGATGAAGTAGGACTTCAGTCTGAATCTTACAACCCTTGCTGCAACCAGATTACCAAAATTTAACAATTTTATGGTTCAAAACACTGCAGAAACTTTGAAAGCATTGACGGATGCATCCAAAAGGTTTTGCTTTGATTCTGGAATTTCTGAATGCTTTCTCCAGTGTATTGATGTGACTGTGGTATCTGTTAAATCTAAAGAGAAGGAAGTTGTTCAAGTGTTGCTGCAAACAATTAGTGTCACTGTCATTCAGGCTTATCTTTCCAATCCAGCTGAGAGAATCTGGCACTCACAGTCCTTCAACGTCGGCACTGCAGGTGCCAAGATTTTCAACGGACCAGCAGGGGAAGAGTTTGGCTACACATTGCAACAAGCAACAAACCATGAAGGCAAATGGTATGAATTCAGGTCTTCCCTGAGGGTGTAGTTGGTATTACTTTGTATTACTTTCAGTGTGGACATGTTTCTTTAATCATAATCCTGCTATTGAGAGAAAATGAAGTGGTCCAAAAATTTATTCTGTTCATCCCAAACTGCATGATTTTGATCCATGTTTCCATCACAGCTTAAATCTTTCCTCTGTAGCATTCTGTGGGTGGTTAGTTATTTATTGTTTCTTCAAATAGCAATAAAGGTGACAAAGATGAGGCCACCAGAGTTTATAGGGTAAAATGTACAGACTAAGTGGGCCTTTTTTGCACATCCACCTTGTCAGTTCAGTGTATATTTGAAGAACAACCTTCGTCATTTAGTGAATACATTCTGAGTCTTCAGCTCCATTTTTAGTAAATTCTTGGAAAAAAAACTGTAGTATGGAAAATGGCAGGAGGCTAGGTTTTTCTGAGATGATACAACCAGTGTTTCTCACACCCAAATCATAACATATTTGAAGTCTGCCTATTATAAAATGTAGTTAATCAGTAGCTGAACCACCTCAATGCTGCATGTGTGTTGAATACTGAGTCACAGCCACATAGAGTAACTCACTGTCTGAAGGAGTGTCTGTTTGCGTAATCGGGGAAGTACCTGATAAGGTACCTCTTGCTATATATTCTGCATCATTATCTATGTTGAAGCAACAATGACACATCCTGTTTCCTGTATTCTCACTAGTAAAGAGGAATGATGTGTCCCACTTCCTGTGGTGTTTTCAGAATGGAGCAACTGACATAATGGGATAATGGACTTTGTATCATCCTTTTAGCAACATTGACACATATGTACATTGCTATTACTGGTCCTGGTGGATTTTAATTAGTAGGTATTTTGAAGTATTAACTGTAATATTAGTTGATGCCATAGCACAGATATGAGCTGTGAAGATCAGCTTGAAGTCAATGTTTTCTTTATCAACTTGCAGAATCTTGTTTTCTGCTGTCTTAAAATGTTGGAAGAATGACATAACCTGTTGCCACCTGTACCACATCAACTTATTCTTACTTTGACACTGATTTATGAACCTTTTGTATTGCTATTATATCAGTAATACGACTGCTGAAATTGTGTTTGTCAGCCAAAACATATACCATACACTAAACAGCAAATTCTTTATATGCCTGTGACAGTGAACAGAGTTTTGTTTCAATTATGTATAATTATGAAACTGTTTTCTGTATCGAATAACATTGGATGAGTTCCATTAAACCATAAATGACCCTTACAGCGGTTATGAGAAAGGCATGAATATTTTTTGTGTTCTGCAGGCTCTTGGTTGGTGCTCCATGGAGTGGTTTCAGTCAAAACAGGAAGGGGGATGTTTATAAGTGTCCAGTCTCAGGGTCCATAAACAGTTGTGACAAGCTCAATCTTCAGGGTAAGGTTGTTAAACCTTAGTGTACCCACATCAGAACACCCAGGATGTGACCAAAATACAGGCTTTTTCAAATTTTAATGAATTAAGAAATTGAAGAAATTGATTAAAAGATGTAGAATGTATTACAGTTAAGCATGGATTTTAATTAGTTGTATAAAGCTCAGAGTTAAGATCTATGCTATACACAGATTATAATGTAAAAACAATTTCCTTTGCCAATGTATTCACAGATTCTGTCAGTATTCCTGATGTCAAAAACATTGACACCAACATGTGTCTGGGTTTAACTCTCACACGGATGCCCACAATCAGTGGTTACATGGTAAGCGTGTGTGTGTGTGTGTGTGTGTGTGTGTGTGGTAGTACAACTGACACCACTCAGGGTCCCAAGGATTAAAGCATTTGCCAAATAATTAATGTAAATGTACCAACTGCTCATCAGTAGGGTATCAAATCAGAATTTTATATGAAACCCGAGGTTCTAGTATTTTTTGTGTGGGAAAGTGTGTGAGCTGTGACCACTGCAGCATGAAATGAAAAAAACAAAAAACAAAAAAAAAATTGTAGTGCTGCTTTTGATGTGACCCATTTTGAAATATGTCTTCTGATTTTTGACCTTGCTGGGAGCTTTTTAAGACAGTGAAAAATGTGAACTCATTAAGTCTCCTCTCTCTTCTTCTGTGGTCATGTGGGACAGATGTGTGGTCCTCTGTGGTCACAGCAGTGTGGCAGTCAGGACTTCTACCCAGGACTGTGTGCAGGAGTCAGTCCACTCTTCAGACCTCAGCCTGCATTCTCACCTGCCCTCCAGAGTAAGACCTGTATGCCTTCACACTGTCTGATGATGGACAAATAAAAGAACCATACTGGTGCTTTGTGCACATTTTAGACCATCAACTACATATAATGTCTATTTTACATTGTAATCATCCATCTACCAAAGCATACTAATTACTCTAGGAGTTTTTAGATTGTTTTCCTGCAATTCAGTCATTGATTTCATCATTTCCTGCCAAAATGTTCTGAATATCAGTTTACAGTTTCTTCAAGATAGATAATCCATCATTAGTAGCATTGATATTAATGCTAGTGTTATGATGCTAGTGTTAGCATTACCTGTTAGCGGTAGTAGTATTATTAGCTTTATTTGTCAAAGTTATGTTATGTTTGCATGATAATATTTTGCAAATGTTTCCCCTTTAATACATTCAAGTGTTTGTGGGAACTCTGACAAACAGTTATTGAAATTTGGTTTCAGGGTCCTTTAACTGCAACAAAATGGCAGATTCACATGTAATTTCACCACATCTGTATATGCTTATTGTTTGTCCTCTGGGTTGAATTTACAACAACATAGCTCATGAATGCAATGCTTTTCTGCTCAAATCTCAGATGTAGAAGTTCCCTTGAATGCACCAAGTTCACAACACAAAACCACAAGATAAAGACACCTTCACTGTGATGAATTGTCAATCTATCTCAAAGAATATGGTTTAAATTAATTTTCATATTGTACTGGAAATAAGTACAATCAGTAACTTCCTAGAAGGCATCAAATAGCAAATGTAATCAATGGCAAAATTATTAAAAATTATTAATTTTTGGAAACATTAAGGACTTTTCTGTGCTTTATAAAGTAATTTGCATGTGTTGCTACTTACATGTCTCGTATGTCCCCTCTCATGACATTTCTAGAATGTGGAGGGCCTATGGACATTGTGATTGTTTTAGATGGATCCAACAGCATTTATCCCTGGGGTCCAATGACCGATTTTCTCCAGAAACTCATACCTTCACTTGACATCGGTCCTAAAAGCACCCAGGTGATATTGTGTTTCAGCAGATGCAATATGAGGGAGTAAATCACAAAATTACCCTTTTTATGTTTTGGTGATTACTAAAACCTTTGTGTGTTTTGTCATGTCATTTGTTTCTATACCAGGTCAGCGTCATTCAGTACGCAGTTGATCCCAAATATGAATTCAAACTGAATGACTATAAAACCAAAGATGCGATGATAAATGCAGCATCCAGAATTACACAGGTGTATGGTTCTTATACCAATACCTTCCATGCAATTCAGTTTGCCAGGTTTGTATGGCAGAAAAACTGATGTTCATCCATTTCTTTATGCATGAAGTATATCTATTTATGTACTAATTAATTTATTTCCTAATATATTAGTTTGTTTGCCTGATTTTTTTTTATCTATCCTCTTCTCATATCTGTTTTCTTAGTCAGTGGGGTTTTAAAGAAGTTAATGGTGGCCGGCCTGGTACTGCCAAAGTGATGGTGGTTGTCACTGATGGTGAATCTCATGATGAGGCTATCAGAGATATGGTCATCGCAGAGTGTGAGGAACAAGGAATCACCCGCTTTGGTATTGCTGTAAGTGATCAGCTGTGACTTCTTGTTACACCATAAGTACAACATTTTAAGGGTTTGTCTTTACATTTGATTTTTGCTTAAAACCACAACAGTCATTGTACTGTATGTAACCAATAGCTGATACAGGCTTCATTTACATTATGGGTCCAAATTTAGCAGTGGGGTCCAAAAGTCTGAGACCAGATTGAAAACCGTCATGTTTTCCATGTAAATCTAGAAATAATCAGAAAGTCTGACATCACAAGAAGCTCTTTGGAACATTGNATGTTTTCCATGTAAATCTAGAAATAATCAGAAAGTCTGACATCACAAGAAGCTCTTTGGAACATTGTCAAATCATGCTAGGATAACTTGGGTCATCAGGTTTTGCACAAACTTGTGGAGTCCATGCCAGTTTGAGCGCATGTTGTCATCAAGGCACCCAAAGGGGGGCATACCAAATCTAAGATATTCTGAAATTCATGTATGTTTTTCAAAGATTCAACTTTTCACTCAAATTGTTAAGATGATGTTATCATTTGTAATGAAAAATCTTGTATTAAATTCAAAAAGAATGAAAAATAAAAGATTTTCACAGTGGTCTCAGACTTTTGGACCCCACTGTACTTAAGACAAGTTTTGTATTTTGTTTTTTTCTTGTCTGTTGTTTACTTCTGGTATCTCCAGCTGGTGAATATTTGGTCCAAATATCACATGGCTGGTCGCCAGTCCATTTCAGCCCACTGACTCCTTACCAGCCATGTGATATTTGGACCAAATACAGCCATGGTGAGGCATCAAAAGTAGAAATGACAAAAGACATTTCACAAGGACTCTACTGCGCTCCATGTTCACTAGCCTGTTCTTTTGTTTTGTCTTATGTCTTTTGAAGTATATTGGAACCGTTGGATCAGTTGAGGAGTTTTTGTTAAACATTTCTACATTTCACTTGTAAAAGTTGTTGATCTTTAATCATTTATCCTCTTGTAACATTCAGAAACTTTTATATGGCTGTCTTTGTTTTTGAGGAAGAGCCACTTTCTGCCTGTAAGCATAGTTCGGAACTTTAGTGCAAGTCAGTGGTGATTACTTCTTTTATTATTCTCCTGTATTATATTCCCACAGTTTAACTACATGGGAAAATGTATAGTGAGAGAGAAATGTGAGAGAAATAGTTTCATACACAAATTTTCCACAGATTTGTACTAGAGCCACTAAAAATGCTATCAGGATGGCAGCACTAATCTCAACTTTTTACATTTATTTTATATCCCAAAATGCCCTATAGGGCCATTTATATCTGTATCAAAGTCATCACTAGTGATCAGCTAAATTCTGCAGCTGATTTATTTAGCTGAATGTGTCATTGTGTCAAAAAAAAAAAAAAAAAANAAAAAAAAAAAAAAAAAGACTCTGAGGCCAAACCAGAAATAAAGCTGCAGTCATAAATTTGGATGATTTTATTTTTGGTTGTAATTACGTAGAGCAATATAAGTTATAGTTGTCTTTGTAAATGATGTCATAGATGAGCCTCAGTGTGATGCTTTCTAGTTTGATCTGCTGTTTAACCTTTTTTTTAAAAAAAAAAAAAAAAACCTAAAATTGAATTTGGTTGATGTGGCAGTGATCTTACTGTGAGCTCAGTCACTGTGTACAAGCTTTCATTTGGTTTGACTTTTTTTTTGTTCTTAGGTCCTTGGTTATTACATAAGAAACAACATCAACACTGAGAATTTAATAAAGGAAATCAAATCCATTGCCAGTTTACCCACAGAAAACTATTTCTTCAATGTGTCTGAAGAAGCAGCCCTTTCCACCATTGCAGGAACACTGGGGAACCGCATCTTCAACATAGAGGGTACATATTATATCTTTGCCCTTCATATTGTTGTATTATATGTAATTTACTTCAGTGAGACACAGCATGTTGATTCACACGCCACTTCAAGAGCTTTTCAAGCAGCCTCACCCAGGCATGCAACAACAAGTCTGTCATAGTTGGTGATCCAAGAAGAGATCACAAGACACAGTGGCTTTCATAGACATTTTGCACTTTGTCTGATCCTTGATCTGCTTCTGCGTTTTCTCTGGTAATGACACAATATTTTTTTTCCACAAGGCACTGGAAAAGGGGGAGACAATTTCAAAATGGAGATGTCGCAGGTGGGATTCAGTGCTCACTATTCTAGCAAACAGGTACAGACCACTAGTACACTTTTTACTTTTCTGTCTACATTATGACCTGTGACTGAGCTACTTTCACACCATGCTACAGTGTATGCTTTTAGTCCAGTTCTTAGGATTTGCAGTGTAGCAGCTTCCTTGAATAGTTCAGTTACAGTATGTTGGTGTTCTTAGGTTTGCCAATCTGACACTAAGTCCAAAAATATATGTAGACCCTATGACCCAGAATCATAAGGCCATCTGTTGGCTGACTTTTGACCTTTGCTGTTTAAGGATGTGATGATGCTTGGGGCAGTGGGAGCATATGCCTGGAGCGGGACTGTGGTCCACCAAACAGGGTCCAGATTTGACATCTTCCCTCTGTCAGCCTTTGAGGAAACGCTGCAAGACAGAAACCACAGCTCATTACTGGGTACACATTGTATTTATCATCTTCATGTTGCACTTGTATTGGACCAAAAGTATTATGGATTTTCCTTGCATTAAAGGACTGCTGTGGGAATCAAAGCATAGCATAACATGTAGTGTCACTTTCAACCCAGGATTGGCTTAACTTGTTATATTTCAGTAAATTCAGTTATTTCTCTCAGAAATGTAGTTGTTAATGTTGATACAAGTGTACAGAAGTCTTTGAGTTAACTTAATACACCCTTTGGCAGCCTTGTGGGAGGAGGTCAGTTCTTGGGCAACAGTAGATGACAACAACTGAGTCATTAGGCAAGGCAACTTTATTTGTATGGCGCAAATGCAATTTAGAATGCATTAAAAGATTATGAGAGGGAAACTAAAATACATTAAAATAGAATCAAATGAAAGGACACAACATTAAATAGACAATCACAAACTATTACAGGCTTCCTTATGTAAGGTTAAAACGCATCAATCAGCTCTTGTACAGTATTGTCACCATGGCTTTCAAGATTCTATGATTTTATATCCATCATTCTTTTGTGGAAATTTGGCTTTAAAGTTACAATCTGTGATCCAAATAAAAATATAAAGGCCGACCCACCACCAAAAAATTAAACCACAGGACTAGAACCTGCTATCACTCTTAAAATGATTGACAAATATTTTAGTAATCTATGTTATTTGTTTTCTGAAGCCTGTTAAAGGCTTGTTTAAATCAATGACTTTTGTAAACACAGCAGGAATTCAATTAAGATCAGATGACAGTCACATAAAAAGAAATGCAATGTTTGTGAATTTGGTCCATAAGTTAAGGATTAGAATTTACAGTATGTACGGTATAGAACTTGATCAATGTTTTGTTCCTAGTTGCATTTATATTGCTGCTGCGCCATAAAGGTTGATCTATGTAGATGCCACAAATTCAGATGACCACTACTAACCATTAAATTTATTGTCATTCCCAGGTTACTCAGTCAGCACACTGAGTGATGGGCCTACAGAATACTTTGTTGCCGGGGCGCCTCGATCCAACCACTCGGGACAAGTTGTCGTCTACACTGTCAATGCCCAGAAACAATCCACTGTCATAGACTCAGAAAGAGGAAAACAGGTACTACTGCATGCAGTTTCTGTTTCATCTGTTGGCTCTTCTTTATTCAACTAATGAATGAATGAGAACCACAGCTTACTGGACATTCAATTTAACAAATGAAGACATTTTTGAAAAACTAATATTAGTGACTGCCAGGATAAGCTTCAGGTGTGAACAGGTTGCAGCCTTTTTGTATGTGAAGTTTGCAAATTGTCATTAGTAAAGACTCTACAATTGATGTCCTAGATTGGGTCGTACTTTGGCAGCATCCTGTGCTCCCTGGATGTGGACAAAGACGGGGTGTCGGATCTCCTGCTGGTCGGTGCGCCCATGTTCATGAGCGAGCTGAAGAGAGAAGAAGGCAGAGTCTACCTCTTCTCCGTCACCAAGGTAAATGTGAGCAGTGTGTCAGTTTCCTAAACAAGTGAACAAGGACACAATTGCCACTAAATGCACTTAGACATGAGGGTAAATGAACCGAAGAGACAAAAACAGAAGAAAAACAAGAAAATGGTGATAGAATAGTCAATAGATTTGGGTGTGCTCAGTATACACAGTATCCTGTACACAGCTATTGTTTCCTTAGATGGTTCAGAATTTATATCAACACTGGTTTTGCACCAAAAATATAAGAAAATTCAGATATATATTCCAAAAGCCACAATATTTCCTCTAAAATTCAAAACAGACATCGATACTGTTGGCTTTTCTCATGCAAACATATGGATTCCCTTTATATTTTTCATTTACATTTAAAGGAACTTTGGTATGATGGATCGCTCTCCCGCTCAGATTATTCTCTGTCTCCATCCTGAAGGGAATACTGAACGAGCAGGGTTTCCTCAATGGTCCACCTCCAACTGAGAACGCTCGTTTTGGAATGGCGATCTCTGCTGTTCCTGACTTAGACCTCGATGGTTACAATGACGTTGTAGTTGGAGCGCCGCTGGAAGACAAAGAAAGAGGAGTCATCTATATCTACAATGGTGTGAAAAAGACTTTAAACAAAGAGTTCTCCCAGGTACAGTAATGATTAATGAATCCATTTGGAGCTTTGTTGATAGTTCTTGGTTCAGATGGTGCTGTGCCACTTTGGTGTTCTCTCATATAACAAATATATGAAAGTTACTTCTTAGATTCTGCATTAAAACTGTGGCAACGTTTTGATGTTTTCTAGAGAATCCTTGGCTCCAAACTGCATCCTCAAGTGCAGTATTTTGGAAGGTCCCTAGATAGTTATAAAGATCTGAATGATGATACAATCCCTGACATTTCAGTTGGAGCTTATGGCAAAGTGATACAGCTCTGGTGAGTTAATACAGCACAGTCTGAGTGAATAATAACTTATGATCATTTGTGAATGAGTAAGAATGAAGTTTACTTTACTCTTTGGTGTATTGATTACTTGTTGCATTCTACACTTGAATTGCAGGTCTCGTGGTGTGGCGTCTGTCACTGCTGCAGTTTCTTTCACTCCTGATAAAATCAGTGTTCTCAGCAAGGCTTGTGATATCAACAGACGTAAAGTTTTCTGTTTCAATGCCAAACTTTGCTTCAATGCTGCGTTCCGGCCCAAGAAACCCATTGGACCCATTGGTAAATAAACAAAACTCATTCTAATTGTTTTAGTGAAAAAATAACTCATCATGGGTGTCAAAAGAATATGCCGTACTCAGTTTGAATTTCTTTTAGATATATCCTACACTTTGACCCTGGATGCTGACTTGCAGGCTTCACGAGTGACCTCACGAGGACTGTTCAGTAAAAACAATGAACGCTTTCTCTCAGAAAATGCAAAAATATCATCTAACCAACTGTGTCAAGATTACCAAGTCTATATTCAGGTACAAAATCATTGAGAAATTGGGGTTCTTTTGAATGGATAATGGTACTATAAGCTCTTGACTGACAAAATAGTTGTACATTTATAACTGCAACCTATACATTTCTCAATATTTTTCCCAAAAGAAACATCACACATTGTGGAAATGATCTGATTTGTTCATATATGGTTTCTTCAACAGGAGACACCAGATTTTGTCAACTCCATCAGTCTGAAAGTAGAAATTGACCAGAAGAATGCAAATGCAAACCCTGTCCTCGATGTCTTTTCTCCAAGTGCATGGGAGTTCTTTGTAAGTGAATCATATCTGCTTGAAGTTGTTGTCATCACTTCAGTTTTTGTAAAGCTGCAGGAAATAAAAAGGGTGAAGAAAAGGAATCCAGTCTAATTGTTATTTTGCAGAGGTGTTTGTCCATCCAGTCATTTCAAATGACAATGGGTGCATGTGTCATGATTACTAGCTTTCTGAAGCAAAATGTCTCACCAAGTCACGCAGGACCTCAGATTTACACACCACTTCTTTCCTAACTTCCTGACTTAAAGTGTATCCAATGAAGTATAAATGTATTAAACTCTATAAATCTCTGTAATGCTTTTCCAACCACAGCTATAAAAGCTATGAAGATTATGACGAATATACAATAGTCATGAATTGAAAATAGCATGAAATAGTAAAGTACATATGTTGATGTGTTATCGCCACAGATCCCCTTTTCTAAAGACTGTGGTTCTGATGAAGTGTGTGTCAGTGATCTGGTGCTGAGTGTGGTGACAGTAAAAAAGATATCCAGGTGAGTATTAGGCTTTCTATGCTATACATGTATACGGTATTTCAGGAATGATGTGATAAGCTTATCATGATTTCAGTTGATTGTGTGATGGTGTCCTCAGGATGAATTTTGTTATTGTTAAATTAGAAGTTTAGTTTAAAGTAAAAACATCATAGTGTGATTGATTTTAATAGATTTTCATAGTCATAGTCAGTGCAAAGATGGACTTTACTATAAGGATTTTGCCTGTAGCCTCCAACTAAGAGGGGCCCCAATAGCTATAAATATACTGTATGTTTAGATATAAGAGATCACAACAATCCTTTTATTCTATTTTATATCTTTTTTCTCTACTTACAGTAGACTGTATGGAAATTGCCCAAAACCCAAGAATTTTTCTGGACCATTGAGTCTAGACTCTTGATGCATAGCTTGAGTCCTAAGACCCATTTGTCCACCTCTAGCTATGGGCAATTTGGACTACATCAACAATCATGCCAGGGTCCATTCTGTATAAACACTAACTGTAGTGTATCTGACAAACACATAAAATGTTGATTTGTCATTGCTGACAAGTTCTTATGTGCGTGAATTAGTCCAAATTTATATGTTTTAAACATTAAAGATCTTTGATTTTCATGAGTTTTTTTTCCCAACTGACCCTAATGTAAGCTTTTGTTGTTGTTAACTGTTAGCCCCCGTATTAAAAGAACTGTATAAAATGATCTCCAGTTAGGATAAGTCAGAGAAAAGGGCCCAATATCAGGGTATGCCTAACGCCCCCAATCTGCCCTTGTGTCAGTGATATAATGAAGGCTCTAGACTCATAATAAGAAAGACTGTTGCAATCCCTTTATCACATCTTTTTGTTGACACAGTATTATTTTTAAGGTATATTATCTTACATATAAATGCATAGTTGTTGTTTTTTGTTTTTTTTGTTTGTTTGTTTTTTCATAACTGAGTGAGAGCCCTGCTCTGCCAATGGGCCTAAAACTTGTCAAATATGAAATAGTTATTGTGACACATAAAGCCAATATAAGCTGGTGTACAAAAGGCAAAATTTCATGAAGATTGGGCCAAAAGTGGGAAAACTCAGTTAACACTCCATTAAATGTCACACCCTGGCAACTCCTACCAACGTTACAACTATATTCTATTTTCACTGTTTTATTAGTCCGTTGTATTTGCAAAGAGCTGCACAAATTAGAATTCTACAGTTTATACAGCAAGTTAACAGCTAATAAAACAGGTCAGTCTGTGCTGTGAGTTTGGAAAAACAAGTTTGGGTGTTATGTGTTCAGTGAATTAACTCTGATGAAAGGATGTGAACAAGGACTTTACAGAGACGTGTAACACATTTTAATGCATTTTCCCCACAGTCAAGCACATTTAGCATATATAGTTTTTCAGCTGCTTTTGATCCTCAGTTTGTACCACTTTGTCTTAAATGTAGACTTGGGCACTGGCCTTTGTGGGTGTTTCTTAGTCTTAAGGAAGACACTGATTTATTCTTTCATATATGTGGTAGATTTTAAGGTGGAAAAGTAGATGGCATCCCTTTATTAATACCAGCACATTTAATCTCACGTCCTTCATCTCCAGTCTACATAAAATAATCTGGATAAATCACCCACAGATTACAGCTCCATTGAATGAAACAGTGGGAGGAAGATCAATTTCAGTATTCATCTTCTTCCACTATGCTCATACTGTCAGTGTGCTTCTGTAATCTGTGTGCAGAGCTGAACTCTGAACAACAGATTTACAGAATAAAGTAATCTGAAGTCTTATGTTACAGCTCAGCCCCTGTTCTGGTCAGCTATAATAACCGGGAACTGTCATTTGAAGTTGTGGTGAAGAACCAAAAGGAGAACGCTTACAACACTCAAGTCTTTGCCACGTATTCCGGCAATCTCTTCTATGCCTCCATCACTGCTCCTGTGAGTGACAAAAGCTGAGAGAAATGTGCTTAATCTTTATATGAAGTTTAATGTGAAAAAGACTTAGCTATTGCTGTCAAGCTCTTCTTTGAACAGACTTTCTGCAATATATTTAGTCATTTTTAAGATAATAATATTATCAGCACCATTAAATCATACACAGCTCAGAAAGTAAATAACTCCTCCAAGGCCCAACAGTCCTTTGACTTCAGTTTTTTCAGACTCTTACCATCATTACCTTAAAATCATGTGTAAAAAATGATTTATCATAAAAATTCATCTTCGTCTGGATGGCTATCCATGTATTCATCTGTAATCCATTTGGATTTACACCCATTGAAAGTATGTCCAAACTGTTTTATACTACTGAATTTTCATCAGTTGGCTACACATTGGTGGTAGTTGCATGTTTCTAGCCTTCTTTGTTTACAGCGATGCCATAAACACAACCCCTGTCAGAGTATTTATTTTAATCCACCAGATCCAAATCAATAGCTTGATTTGGGCTAAACTGCACTTGTTGATAGTCCATCACTGGATTTGCATGCCTGAAGTTTTCATTAAGACTGGTATATTAGTTTTTGAGAAATAGGCAAAAATCTTGACAAACTGCCTATCTTGTAATGTTAAAGAAAGTGAAAAAAAATGTATCAGATCCTGATCTGCATAAATCTCAAATGTAATCAACTCTTCCTAGACCTGAGTGCCACCTATCTACAAAAATTTGGCAAAATTGTCAGACAATCAACTACTGGTGAAAACAAAGATATTTCATTCTGCATTTCTATTTATATTTGTATCACCAGCATTTTTAAATATCCAAATTAATTCCACCCATTTTTGAACATGGACTAAATAGACAGTTAACATCCTGATGTATCAAACTGCAGATTAATGTTCTGTAATTTCTTTTAGTTTCCGTAGTGAATCCAGTAGTACATACAATAAGATATTGAAGAGTCAGTTTTTATGTTGGCAAATAATCTTTTATTGAAGTTCCATTCCTGCCATTTTGCATGTTTGAACCTAATATATTCAATTTTCATACAAGTAACATTACTGACAATCATTTCCCAAAGGTGAATTTAAAAAAAACACATTTCCTACCTTCCAGATCGCCACTGGTTTCAGTTAATTCTGAGACACTGTTAAAATCAACTACTTGAAATGTTCTTGGGATACGTAATCCATCATCCATCATCATAAGACACTTATTCAGGTTTTTTTTCAAAGTTATGTCATTTTAGCCTTTAAGCGCAATAAAAAGTGCGGAGTGATCTGAAAATGCTTCCTAGTGGTGCATTCACATGCTGCTGTAGTGAAGAACTGACAACAGGAAGAATTTTTTAAAATTAATTCTTTGAAAATTTTTTAAAGCACCATTCCAGTAGTATGCTTTGGGAAATGATTGTCAGTAATGTTACGTGTATGAAAATTGAATAT
>VXCM01001663.1:0-93432 GCA_014773175.1 Lucifuga dentata
AGGTCTGGGGTCTAAATAGAGCCCTCTGCATGGTAAATGAAGAGGTTTTGGAGTTATGTTTTTAAGGTATTGTGTGTTTTTGTGTGTGTGTGCGGGGGGGGTTGATGTAAGTGGATTTTTGCTTTTTTTGTATTGTAACTTAAAAAAAACTTTTTAATAAAGGAAGTTAAAAGTCGTCTCTCTCTCTCTCTCTCTCTCTCATTGTCCGAGTCCAAAAACAAGGAAGAAAAAAAAAAAAGAGGATGATGGTGCCAAATGTCCAACAGGGAACTGATGAAGAAAGAGGCGGCAGAGAGAAAAATGAGGGTAAAGCGAGAGGTGAGGAGGAGAGGAGAGGAAGAGGAGTAGCAGCTCGGTGCTGCAGGCTGGGTAATATTGATGCTAATGAGTTTGATCAACAAGAGGTTTAAGTGTCTCAGATTAAGAGATTTTCTGGTAAACAGCCGATCCTGTTACACTGTAAAAACGGTGTTAAATTATTTTCCATTACATTGGCTGTAGATGACAGGAAAATATCAAAGGGTGTTTTTTTCTTACTACTCTACAGTTTTGATATTCACTGAATTTTGCTTAAAAGACTATTCATACTCCTACTGTATGAGGACTACAGCTAAAATGATATTTTAATTACATTTTAAAAATATATTTATTGATGTTATGATACAAAACTTTACACACAAATGTTTTACACATTGAAAAATTTTCCACTAAAATTTATTTTATTTTTTTTATTTTAATTGTTTTATTTAATCATGTATATATTAGTTTTCAGAAGTTTGGAAGTACCCAGAAAATTTCATGTTTTTGATAGAACTTTATACTTTTATTCAGCATTAAAATGACACCCAAACCTCATGTCAAGACATTAATAATGTTGCAAATGGCTATTAATAATGGAAATGGATAATTTATTATTAATTATTCACATAAAACTGAAAAGCCCCAGTTTCAGCAGCCATTACTCTTGTGTCCTCATGATAAAACTCCACCTACACTAATCATACCTTTATAATCGTGTTAGCACGCCTGAAACCATTATTCTGTTCAAATAAGCAGGTAAATTGTCTTTGCAAAGGTACTGGAGTGCAAAGGTATTCCTAAACAATTATGGGTTAAAACATAGTCATAACAAAACAGTTTTCTCAAGAAACATGTTAATACTTTGAGAAATGAAGGATATTGTACGTGTCAGATTGTCAAAGCAGACTGATGTACAATTTGAATATAAAGTCATAAAGGGCATCTGTAGGACCCCCTCAATAAAAGATAATCAAAACAGCCAGAGGACAATTCCTGGTATGAAATGCCACCAAATCTTGAAAAAAAAAGAAGAGACATTGTGCTGGAAGGAATGGAAATTTTTAAAAAGCTGTTATGTGAAAGCTAAAAAGAAAGTGAGGGAGAAGCGAGGACGCTGAGGTCTGCCCCCTACAATTTGGGATAATATCAGTTTGCTGCGAGGAGAGAACCAATAAAAGAGCATAAAAGCTCCACGAGTCTCTCCTCATCACGTTTATGCGTCAGTTCATGCAGAAAGCAGAATTCAGCCTCAGTGTCCCCCACCCCCACCCCCACATATTAAAGCGTATTGGTGGCTGCAGCAGCTGTTGGTGTTGTTGATGGATGTTTCCTCTCCTTGGTGGAACTTCCTCACTAATGTGCACTGCATGAATTTCATTTCCACCTGGCTGACCCTGGCTGACATCCCGGCCCCTGCAGCTTTTTTTTTTTTTTTTTTTTTGGCAGATTCCATCTCATTCCCATCGCATTTACAGCTTTCATTTTAATTTGTCTACATAACAGTTACAGCTTTATTTATTCATGCCAAGTGGCATTGAAATCAAGATCTGTTTACCAAAAAAAAAAAAAAAAAAAAAAAAAAAAAAAAANAAAAAAAAAAAAAAAAAAATGCAAGAACAATTACTATAAAAATATGTACAAATTACCAGTCACTATAATATATGTAAATTCTTTAAGATTCAGTTTAAATGAAGCATGTATTTAACATAACAGTTACATACACAGGTAAACAGAGGGAGAGAAGGGACAGCAAAAGAAATTAAAAAAGGACAAGGAGAGACAGTAATGGCCCTGGAAGAAACAAGAACGGAGATGGACAAAAAGATAGAAATATTAAACCTTAGGGAACAGGATGGAGAAATGGGAAATGTGGACAGGTGTTGGACTGACAGATAAATGGATGGAGGGAAAGAGTCATCAGGGATAAGTGACAGATGAAGCTGGAAAGAAAATGAAGGGGGTGGGGAGAGAGAGAGAGAGAGGGAGGGAGGGAGGGAGGGAGAGAATGAAAAGAAGAGCTTGACATCAACTTTTTACTTACAGAATAAAAACTGCATAAGATCTATTGTTCCAGTGAACATTATGTACAGCATATACAGTTCCTGTGGTCAACAAGATGATCACACACACACACACCTAGTGCCCCTCTCGAGAATGTTAACTAGCTTTTTACTGCCTTTCAAGGTCCTTACTCCCAGCACACCATTGACAGTGTGTGTATGTGTGTGTGTGTGTTTCTGTGTGTCTGTTCAGATCCAGGTGTCCAGCTGTCTGTGGTGGTTGGTGAGTCTACCGTTGCTCTTGAAATTACTAAAAGTCTCTCTGGAGGACCTTAATGCTGGCTTTTACAGCTGTGAATGCTACTCACAGTGACACGACACACACACACACAGCTGTTATGTGTGTGTGTGTATGCAGAAGGCAAAGTGAATTTACAGTATGAGATCAGATATTTACACTAGAAATGAGACAGAAAAGAGAAGAAGAGCTGGTGGTCTGATTATTCTGACAGATAAGAAGAGGAGGAAGACAAAGACAGACTAAATACATTTAGAATGAAACAAATGTGAAGGACAGACAGAACAGTGCGACAAAATACAGAAAGAGTCGGGAAATTAAGAGAGATGCTATCGTTATATAGTGTCCACAGCTAATGACGTGACTTGTCGAGCGCTGCAAGATTAATTGAATAAATCACATTAAGAGCAACAATAGCTTCAGACTAAAGGTCACAGCCAGAGCCTGAACCTGCTCCATCCAATTACAATCTGCCTCTAATTAACTCCTGAGCTACAACAGAACGTGAGCCCAAAGCACATCAACACAGGTCACACCAGCTCACCTGAACAGACGTCAACTCTGACATCCACTTTTCTTACATTATGACCAGATAGAGGAGTTCATGTATTTAAAGATGCTTGTTTTTATGCGTTTCCACATTCATTTTCACATCAAAGAACACCTGCAAAGAATGTAGGTATACTGGGAATAATTTAATTTAATTTAATTACCACACCTACAGTAAATGAGAAGCCAAGATAAAGGTTAGTTCCTACGGGTGCTCACACATGATCAGTGGAAAAATACTGCAGTAAGCAATTTGCACTTGACTCATGCAGCTGAAACAGATGACTTTGCTCCTCACAACACAACACGCTGAGAGCTGATTCTAAACTAAGAGCAATGCACGTCATCAGGAAGAGAAATCCTCAGCTTTGGATTTAGCTTATCTCACAGTTAAGAGTGTCAAACATATTCCAATCTACATGCCTGACTCACCCTGTCTGACTCTTAAAATAACATGATATCTGAAGGTATTTTTGCAATAACGATATTCAAGACAACATTAACTACTGCATACCTCTTGTAACAGCCACAGCATAGTTGTACGCTATTCTGTGTTGTAGTACCACAGTTGGACGCTAGTGGTGCTCTCCACATTCAAGTGCGGAGTTGCCACTGATATAGTGTCTCCTTCTTCTGCTCTCTCTCCTCCTCGTGACTGTGGGTCGGACGCATGTTGGCTGTCTGCTGCATCTCAACAATTAATATTTTCCATGTATGGAAGAGTTCATATGCTGAGGCAAGCCAGAGCTGTCCTCGCTGTTATTATTTTCTACATTAATAAATGCATTACTGCAATACCTCCTATTTTTGACTCGTCTGCTGACTCCATCCCATCTATCTGGAGGCTAGGCTAATTGCCAGCTAGCTTCCCAGCCCAGCACATCACACTCTTCAGCTTAAGGCCTGTGGGCCAATTCAGGCCCTGACTATATTTTATTGGTCCCTGCGATTGATTTTGAACATTAAATTTAAAAAAAACAAAAAAAAAACATGAGAAACTCTTTTGGCCAAGAAGTTGTATTACTCCTCTTTATGCCACCCCAGATGATGCCAGATTCTGCATGAACTGCCCAATGCTACTCTGCTAACTTTTCCGCATGTTTTAAAAAAGCTACACAATGTCTCTCTACTTTAAAGAAAAGTCGACGTTGAAAACAAACAGTTCAATGAGTGGACTGAGAAACATCTGTTTGTAAATGTTGGAACAAAGCCAGTATGTTTGCTCTGTAACGAGTTGCTCATCATGATTAAAGGATACAATTTGAGAAGGTGCTTTAAAACTTGGCACCTGAACTTTGAAAACAACTTTCAAACAGGCTCAGATGCTCACTGACATAAAGTGCAGAACCTAACAGTGAACTAACTATAAGCAGAGATGAGCTATCATGGTCCGGTCCTGTTCCGAACAAGAGAGGGCTACAGCAGGGGCGGCACTAGGGGTGGGCTTATGGGGCTTAAGCCCCGGATGTTTTCCACAAAGCCCCAAATCTTTTTTGTAATNGGGTGGGCTTATGGGGCTTAAGCCCCGGATGTTTTCCACAAAGCCCCAAATCTTTTTTGTAATAGTATGTTTTGAATTTTCAGTAGCGTTTTTGCAATTACCCAAATTCATCGCCAAGGCAGAACCACAGTGTTGTGAATGGATTGGTCGGAATGAATTTGTGAATGGAACAGGTATAACGCACCAAGCTCCACTGTTTAGATCATTGTAAAGGTTTTCGTCTAAAATGCTTTTAACTTCATATAACTTGTTAAAAGATGTAACATGATTTGTTACATTTCTTAAGCATTTTTCGAAATTTTTATTTAGCTTTGGTAGCTGTAAAATAGCTTTGGCTATCTACTAAAGCTATATGCTTTGGTAGATAGCCACAGCTACCTCATGCCTAGATTGGCTCTTACCTGTCACACCTCACAGCAGCGCTACCTTCATATGACAGCGGTGCACTGATTGTTGTAGGAGAGGTTTTATGAATGAGCTTCAATCATCACGGAGCACATTAAGACAATGCTATAGTCCTTTTTGCCGTTTTTTTTATGAATCTGGGCCAAAGGATCATACAGTAAATTTGGGTTGGTGGAAGGTTAAAATTTTATTTCTGGAGGTTTTGTGTCTCGAGTGCTTCAATTCAAAGCTGCTTTAGTGAAATAAAAAACACTTATTGCCACAGATCAAAAACACATTCCACCAGATTCACTCAGCTCATCTTTCAATCTTTCTGTATCACCCTCTTCATCACCTCATCTATCTATCCATCCCTTTATCTGTGGTGACTTACAGTGACTTTTTTTTTAACCACACTGTTTTTCAGCTCTTCTTTCTCTTTCCTTTTCTCAAACCATTTTCTCTCTCGCCCCATACTCTCCCCAAATCTGTTGTTCTCTCTGTATCTTTATCAATTTAGTTCTCTCTCTCTCTCTCTGAGTGTGAATGAGTGAGGTGAATTAATAAGTCAGGTACATCTCTCACATCAACAGTCATGCTCGACTTCATAACCAGGTTAGTGTGTGTGTGTGTGTGTGTGTGTGTGTGTGTGTTGAAGTAAGTACCTTTTGCTTATTTGGGCTCAGATCCTTTCAGTTTTGTGTGTGTGTGTGAGAGAGAGAGAGACAGAGTCCAGCTCTTTAGTCATGCCACACACACTGCATCAATCTATACTTTATAAAAAGGTTAGCGTGTGTGGGTGGGCGTATTGTCTTACGCTTGTCTCACAACAGTTGTGCAACATGCACAGCTCTGTAACATGATTATTGTGTGTGTGTGTGCGCATGGTCTGGCCTTGTTTCTTAAAGTCACATTACATATACATTCACATAACATGATTATTCTGCTTCTGTGTTAGTTTACCTGCCTGCAGCTGCGCACATGCTCTCCCCCCCCCCCCCNCCCCCCCCCACACACACACACAGGGTTAAACTGCAGCATTACTGTGAACTCTTTGGAAAAGCTTTGTGTATTCTCTGGCCTGGTTCCAGGCCTGACAGCAGATTCGGAGTTGCAGCGTCTCTGCAGTATTGATCGAAGGTAAGTGAACTTTTTTAATGTCACTTTATCAGACACTTTGACTCTGTCTGGATGAGGAGGGACGAATATAAAACACACAATATTCACAAGTAAGAAAGGGTTCTCATAGTTAACTTTCATGTTTCACTTTCAAAGTCAGACTGACTCTATTTTACCTTTAAAGGACCATACCAATGATTTTGCATGTTTGAGCCCAATAAATATAACCTGCATGCAAATTACATTACAACTAATCATTTTCCAAAACATAATACTGGAGTGATATATTTTAAAATAGTTTTTCCTGCCTTCCAGACTGTGTCAGTTCATTCAATATGCTGTTAAAAATCAACTTGTAGAGGCGTGAAACTTGCTTGAGATTGACAGTAACCTAATGTGTATGTGGGTAGTATTTATTGGGCTCAAAATGTAAAATCACCAGTATGGTCCTTTAAGTCTTCTGTTTGTCTGTATCCCGACTTGTCATCACCAACACCCCTGTCCTGCTAAGTGTCATAACACAATTAAAAATAAAATCAAGTTTTATTTGACTCAAGTGTCATCTGGTCAAGATACTTTATTCTCTGCTATATTCTTTTTTTTTTTTTTTTTTANTTTTTTTTTTTTTTTTTTTAACAACTTCTACCTCAAATATTAAAAACTATGACGTTCACTTTTTGATGATAGACATCTGATGTTTATTAACGTGTCCACACTTAACACTTTAATTTCCCCACCTGGAGAAGACAACCCTCTGTTTTTTTTAGCAGACGACCACGGCCTTTTTAATCAGTATTTTAATAAAACTGAAAATGCTGCACCTTAAGGTCACAGTATGCTTCCTCCAAAATGCCAAAATTAGAGAGTCAGAAGGCGGCGGAAACCACTTTCCACTCATCAAATCAGGAGGGGTTTCATGTCAGACAAAATTGGTAATGTTCCGATTCCACCAGGCATGTCCGCCTTATGCCTGCCCTCTCTGTGATGGTGGCTTTTGCCTCACCTCCCAGTGTGGGATCCCTGCCGACGAGGTCATTGACCAAGTTGGACAGGCTGGGTGGGATGAATCATGCTGCGGCTTTAACACATACAGGAAATGTAGTTTCCCCTGCATGTCCAAACGCTTCAGCTCCTCAACTTGCCTCAGACTTTGGTATGCGTATGTGTTTCTTCATTTCCTCTGTCAAGGAGGCTATGTGATCACTGGCATTTGTTTGTCAGCTTATTTGATTGTTAGCAGGATATCTCAACGTTATGCATGGATTTGGATGAAATTTGGGGATAGATAGATAATGCTGAGAGATTATTACGTTTTGGATAGAGAAAGATTCACAAGACGATTTTAGCCTATTGTTGTGATGGCAGTGCGGCTCCTTTAAGAGACTCCTATATGCAATGCGTGTATCTGTTGTGTGTGTGTGCCCGTGCACACGAGCGACTGAGAGATGGGGACATGTGGCAGTGTGTGGAGCGGGTTGACATGGTGATGGGAGTAGAACCAGGTTAGCATAACTGCTGTAACAGTGACAGTTTGAAGTTGAGTTTGCTGTAAAATAAAATATTTTGGCTTCTTAAGAAACAAGCAAGAGTCCCTGAGTTTTCTGTGCCAGCGGCTGAACGTAGCGATGGAGGTTAACCATGTAATTGGTCATAACTTCGGCCCTGGAACTCCCGTGCTTCCTGACCACGGTCTGGAGGCTGAAGCAGGAAAGATTAACACTATAAAATCAATTCTAACGGACTTATTTCAAAGAAATTAACATGGTGGCTCATTTTATAACACGAAGTTTTTGCTATTAGGGATTTTGTTGGCCTTGGTGGAGGTATGCGCTCTTGGATTGCCTTCTTGTTTTAGTTTGTCTGACTGCACAGATAAGGTGACGTATGCTGAGCTCAGTGTGGAGTCTTCAGTCAGAGGACTTAAAGGGGTCGTGGTCTTTCACACAGTGCACACACACACACACAGGAGGCCCTGGCTCTTTAAGCTGGCTAATGATCCTTAGAGGAGCCCCATGGCTCAACCTCTGTAATTACACTCTCTCTCTCTGCTTTTCTCTCACTCACAGTATCGCTCTGACAGGCTCTGCTCTTCCTGTCACACACACTCATCCTTCTTTTGTCACTCTCTCCGTTATGCTTACCCTCCCTTCTCATTTTCTCTTCCTCTCTCTGATCCACTTTTCTTTTATCCCTCTGTTTGTCTTTGTCTCTCCTCTCTCTCCCTGCCTCTCTCACCTTCATCATTCATATCCTTCCCTCAGTCTCCTGCAGATTAATTATATTCTAATATATGCACAACTCTCCTCCCAGGGACCCACACACACACCCGCACACATCTACCACCTCTTCCTTACTCATAGGCTGAATAAAACTGCGAATGGAGTGATCCATTTGCAGCACGGGGCAGCCACATGGGTGGAGCAGCAAACTCAAATGATGCATACTAGAACAGTGTGTCAAAGTGGTGAAACTGTATTTTTGGTGTTGAAATGGATGCATTAGTATGAGTGACATCACTGTCTCAAAATTAAACTGTACAACCTTAATAGAAGGCAAGATGTGTTGTTAAAGGACCACACCGGTGATTTTGCATATTTGAGCCCAATAAATACAATGGCAGTAAACTGACAAGACTGAGCCAAAAAACAGGCTGAATTCATTTTCATGCCCCTTAAGACAAATAAAGAAGAATTAGCTTGAAAAGAGTAATAACCTCGTGCAGATGGTGCTTGATATGATTTCCTTGGATGAAAATATAAGATTTTATTATTTTAGAACAAAATCTTGAGACTATTTAATTCCCGTTTTTTTTTTATTTATTTTTTATTTTTTTTACTTGAATCCTGTTTTTGATTATACAGTTGGTGAAAATTCTTGAGTTTTCTGAGTTTCTTCTAAACATGAGACCAAACAGAAGACTGTCAGGAGCTTCAAAGGTAGAAATGCAAATCAGACATTAATATTCACCTGTCTAGAAGTACCGTCTTCAGTCTCCTCTGGTGTCTTCAGGGCTGGTTGACTTAAATAGCACCTGCCCCTCATCTGCCTTAGCATCTTCAGTATCTGCATTAGCACCTTAAGGTGCCATATAATAAGCTTTAGGTGTTCTATTGTGCCAACTTCATCAGTCAGCTGGGGGGAGCTGAGGCAGAGCCTGCAGGATGAAACCAGCTGTCCTACTTGTTGCTGCTTTTCTTCTGTCTGATACGTGATTGAGTTATTTTTATAGAAGTTGTATGACTGCATAAGTTGATGCAAAATTAAAGGGTATTATCCAGATTTATGTGTTTTTTTCTTTCATTTAGGGTCTATTTTAAAAAGCTTTGTAATATTTTAATGTGGAAAAAAACAGTTATTCACTTCCTGCTTTAACATCATTGTGCAGTCTGAGTAAAACAGTCTGCTTTAGGTCACTCCCACTCTGTTCTGAGTGGACAGCTCCATCAGACCTCAGAAACACCGCAGACTGTTACATGTTGATGTCAACATGTTAAATAAGTAAAAGACAATGACATGAAATGTATCTAAGGTCATTAATTATCTGGAGTCTTTTTTTTTTTTCCAGTTTTTTTACATTGAATCTGACTTTCCTTTGCATCCTAAAATATGCACTGTAAAAATTCCATTATTAGACATAACCTCTCTCTGTTTACTAAACTTCAGTGTAACAGTTAAAACTGATCTGCTCCTTTAAGGATGTATGTATTTTTCTATTGACTCTAATGAGCCTGATGTATAAATCACTTCCATTAAATCCATTTTTATGCTGAATCTCTAATCACTAAGATAACATTTGACACATGTAGCTAAAAACTGATTTACCAAAAGCTCCCTGCTTTTTTTTCTATTATCAGCATCAAGATAAGAGCATAGGTTCATATAATAAGATCATAAGCTTCTTTATTGTAGAAGAGTGAGCGAGTCCCCAAATCTCTTCTTGCGTAAATGTCTCTGGTGGCAATCTCCAACTCATTTCCATGGTAATAAGCTTATACATCTGTAATTTGCTAGGCTTGTGATTTTTTACAGTGCACTTCCTGCTTGCTGCTGCCATGGAAATGAGCTGAAGGCAAAGACAAACAAGTGACGGTGCTGATGAAGTTGGATAAGTGCTGATTAACACTCAGCTGAGAATTCATAACATCTTTTTGTGCTCAGAACACCTGGGAGGCACGCAGTCATAAATCCAACATTCCATAACTCAGAGACCTGAGCAGAGAAAGTTAGGGAGGAAAGGAAACTAGTCATTTATCTTACTTTGAAAGATGCTCATTGTGACTCTACCTTTAATAGGCATTCTGCATTTACATAAGAGAAAACTTTAAAACAAGTTTTCTCTTATGTAAATGCTACTGATGTTTAGCTTTATGGCCTTTTTCAACTCTAGCAAACTTTCCAGGAATTATGGACCTTTTAAAGCTAAGGTGTTTTACATACTGTACATTTCAACAGGAGGAACCGAGGTCCAATTTCCTGCTCTGAAAAAGTTATCTGTTCCTAAGGAAGGAGTTTCTGATGACTATCAGCACCAGACATCTAACAAACCTCAAGACTGCAAAAACTTGTAGCTTTCATTAAGACTGAAAATCAGTACTGATGTACAGTATGTTTCAATTTTTAGAACCTGGGATGGGAATTTCATAAAATAATTTAGGATATGGACAGCAAAACACCCGTTATGCAGCCGACTTCCTGACTTGTCTAAAAAGACTAAGAAGGAGTGTGTAAGTGACAAAACAAACAAGACAAACAAAATCAACCTGATAGATCAGTGGCAAATAATCTATTCAATGCTATGATTTATAGTTGCTTGATAAGAGTTATGCAGCTGATGCTAATTCACTCTGTTTCCAAACCTTCTGAGTACAGATTAAATTTTACATGAAATATACACTAAACATGTAGAAATAAAGGTCCAGATTCATAAATTACTATAGTATTTCCTTGTTTACACGCCGGAGAAACGATTCATAAGACACTGTCACACAACAATTAAGACCTGTTTCATTCTGGTGGTAATATCAGTGGTATGAAATCTGGGCGACGTTTAAAACTGTATTTGCCTCACGTGTTGCTAATCAATAACTCTGATAGATAAACTCACTCAGCTGATCAGTCATTTTTGAAATGGTGAGTTTTGATCTGATCTCACACACGTTCTTGTAGTGCTCAGCTTTTTCCATTAAGCCTCATCTGCTGACTCTCAACACAACACACACACAAAGACACACCCGCACACTATCACACACTACAGAGGTTAATATGTGCATTTACCTGATATTTTAGTGTCTATCTTTTAAAGTGTGGAGCTCTAAAGCAAGAAATTGTGTTTCCTTTGTCGTTAATGTTAATGGCCAGTGTCACTTTGACACCAGATGAAACAGTATAAATCGCCAGCTCGTAAATATGAAGCAGTTAACATGCTGATTTTCACTGGCTTTTACCTGTGACATACCTTACACAACGCTACCTTAATGGGATAACGGTGTGCTAATTAATGTGAGGAAAGCTTTATGAATGAACTTCAGTTATCATGGCGTTTATTTAGTGTGACACTTACTGTGATTTTTTTTTTTTTATGAATTCCCCCAAAAAAGCTCCAATCAAAATTCCACCTACCAGAAAAACTGTACCTCCAGTGGCCGGTCTGCTATTGATATGTACAGAACATACATAAATGCACAGTGTTGTGTTTGCATGCCTATTTTTTTTGGACTAAATAAAAAAAAAAGAAAAAAAAAAAGGCAAACCTTGGTAATAAGCAGGAGCACATACAGGTGCACATACAGGTGCACAGCAGGAGCACATACAGGTGCCACATACCAGCAGCAATACACCCGAACACACACCCACACACACTCTGCTTTAAGTGCAGAAACAACAAAGCATGCAGTACTTGGCTTCAAAGAGACAATAAGACAATCTCAAGGATTAGCACTTTAGATGGACCACACATGCTCAATATGTATGCAGTATAGGCTGCCTGGATTATGTTGGGATTTCTGTCCATGCAACATAAAAGCAGAACTGTCAGAATGTCTCGGAGCATCTTTTAATGATAAGGTTGCTGGCATTGAGTCTGGCTCTGAAACTCAAAGATTTCAGCCTTAAAGAGGCTGTCAGAGCAGCATGTCAGCAGGCTGAAAGCAGGTTTGAAGTCATTCGTTAGGCTAAAATAAGCTGCTGAGAGGCTCCTTATTACCAAACACCCACTCATCTGCTACGACACGCTGACCTACACACACACACACTATTTACAACAGCAAACAGGTTTGTCGATTATATGAACATGTAGTGCTTTATGTTCATATGCACATACAGGTATCAGTGGTGGAAGAAGAAAACAAATCCTTTAGGTTAACTCTTTGATGATGCTTATACACTTTTATGTTTCATTGCTTTTTTTTTCTTTCATTTCCCACTTAAAAATTTTGACTGTAAAAACATCTATTACTAAACAGGACGACAATTTTTGCTTTGTGACCAGAACAAGTTTTAATGGATCATACTGGTGGTTTTGTGTGTTTTTTAGCCCAATAAATATGTTACCCACATACACGTTACATTACTGCTGGCCATTTTCCAAAACATGAAACCATATTTTAGTTTTCCTATAATTTTGCCAAATCCACTAATCTTTCAAAATTAAATATTAAGCTGATACACCCACTTTAAACTTCAATTTTTTTGCCTGCTAACATGTATGTCCGAATGTAGAAGGAATGGCTGTTTGTAATTTCTCTGTAAAAGGTACCTTCTCCTGCTATATTCCCTGGTGGAGACATAAATTTTCTTCCGTTTAGCTCTGTGTCGGATCAATTAAATTAAGTAACTTCGACAAAAGATAAGAATGGTGATTTATTCGCTGTGATGGATTACTTATTTCAAGAATGTTTCAAGTCACACGATGAAAAACTCGATGAAAAACTTCCACGTTTGTACAAAGTTCCTGACAGATCACATTAAGCTCACTCTCAGTGACGTGGCAGCTCTGAGGCTCAGTGGACACTCAGTCTGTGCTGAGGCTAAACATCTGCGCTTTGATGAGAAGACCCAAACGGTGACATGAACTTTGATGTTTCTGTTTGATATATCAGACGGAATATGTGACATTAGACTTAAACCTGTTTTCTGGTTCTTCTCTGCAAAAAAGTGCAAATATGGAGGCTGACAAACCGAAAAACTTTAACTGCTTAGACTTTGTTGTAAAGGCCAGTAGATGGATTTGCCTTAAGGTGAGTTCAGAACACAAATTTTAGCCCTGATTTTCCACTCGCTACAGTTTTTACAGTTTAGGATACCACTAAAACGCAAATCGGAGCTTGTTCAGGTAAGTTAAGATCATCATGTGTGAACTGTTCAAAGATGCATTCTGAGAGACGTGACACCTGAGAGATATCGACCACAGTGTAGCATGAAATGTGCTGTCAGTTACAAGCAGCGACCTGCTACAGCCAATTAGGATACTATTAGCATACTTTCACAAGATAAGTGGTATTTGTGCCGCTGGGAGTGATCTGCCCCTGCTCATCTCGCTGCCTCTGCTCCTGATCCTGCGCCTTGGTCAAAACAGTGCCGACTTAGCAACAAGCATAATCAAGAAGCGCCCGGGGGAAGACACAGCCACATTTTGCAGCAATGGATTTGAGGCAGCAATCGCTTTTGCTCTATTCTGGAGAAGAAACCGACCAAAGAAGCAAATCTTAACAATTTAAAGTTGTGCTGTGCAAATCAGGAAATTACTCGGCACAGGTTATGAGCTCCTCCTCCATTGTTGTGTTGCTTCTAATACGTCACATACAACTGTTCTGTCATTGGTGGTGCGTTGGAAAGGTCAAAGGTTAAATGTGATTGAATTTTAAGCGCAGTAGTAGAGGGGAGAATCTGAGCGGTGCGCGTCACTAACGGTTTCATCATGGCAAGGTTGGGAGTCACCGCTCAGCTTCCAATACACAATAATGAAACACTGCTCACTGCTTATAATGTGAAAGAGCCCTTAGAGCGTAAGACGTGGCTACGAGAAACAAGGGGGAGGAGCTTCTTGTGAACATCCACTTGTCAAAGAAAGAAATCTCATGTCATTTTGAATCATTTCCTGTCACCTTTCACATGTTCTCATGCCTAAAAGTAGTTATGAGACCCCTTGTGGTGAAAAATTTTATAAGTTGTGACCCCATGTTGTTTGCACACCACAGCAACTGCAAGATACCAGATTACATGAGAAAGTCATGTACGTGAACACTACAGAGATCTGACGACTTTGAAAATCATAAGGGACATGACCTTACTGGATGCATTTCTACTGACAACAACCTCAACTTTTGACACTTTGACAATGTTGAACACAAACTCCTGCTATATTAAACTGTAAATAAGAAGGAAAGTAACTAAAAGCAGAAAATGGGCCCTTTAACTTAACAGCAGCACTGTGCACCAAACATTAAGCTACAATAAGCTTCACATGGACGGTGTGCTGACGTGAACGTAACGTGTCTCTTGTGTCTCTGTGATGAAAGTTAAAAACTCCTCAGACTTTGCGACCAGCTGTCAGCTGGAAGGCAGCAGCCTTCACTGTCTGACTGACAGCAGGGAGGATGAGAGCAGAGCGGAGGTGAAGTAGGACGAGTGAACAGAGACAGAAAAACGTGTGATCTTTGCAGTTTCACTTTCAAAGGCTTTATATTGGCAATGCTCAAGGTCAGAGAACCTGTTACACGCACGCACACACACACTACTTTGAAGTGAGAGAGGAAGAAGAGAGCCGAGGAAGTGAAGAAACAGAGAGGAAGTACATTAAGACTCAAAGTCCAAAACAAGATGCAAATCAATGTAAATCAATAAGATCATTAGAAAAAGAAATTAATAATTAGCCTGAAATAGACAAAAAAAAAAAAAAAAAAAAAAAAAAAAAAAAGCTTGTGTGATTTCTTCCAGGCAGCTTTGATGCTTTGTTTTCTTCTTTATTCTTCTTCTTCTTTTATTTTATTTATTTATTTAGGCTTCTTGTTCTCATAATTGTACATGGGTAGGAGTGCTGAGTTTTTAAATTTTTATTTTCTTTAGCAAAAAAATCCAAGAATTTTAGTTTTATGAGAAAAATATATAGGGAGATTTTTAATGCAGTACTTTTACTTGGAGTAAGTGGTTTTAATGGAATAATATTGCTGTTTTTACTTTGTAAACAGGTTTTTAGCAATATAGTTTACTCATCCATCAAATGTAAAAACAGCCATGCAGAAGAATGTTTGTGTCAACTAAAAATCTCTCAAATTGGACAAACAAGGCTTTTTGCCAAACAGGATTAGCTGAAAGGAAGGAAATAAGTATATATATAAAGAAAGAACAGAGTGAAGGTAAAAGGAAGGAATGAAGGAAAGGAATAAGAAAGAAGAGAGGGAAATAAAGGAAGTAAAGATTTAGTGGTGAAGGAAAAAATGAAGGATTGAAAGAAGGAAGGAAAACATGGGGAAAAGGGAAATAAAAGATGAGGAAGATATTTTTACCGTGAAACATTCAAAAAAAATAAACAGATCACATGATATTTTAACATTTTTTTCTTTTTGTCTTTTTTTAAAAAAATTATTTCCATGATCACCAGGTTTTATAAATTTATTTATAATATAAATTTTATAAATCTAAATCTATAAGGGGAAAAACAGGTATGAAATTGTAAAATGTGGCAACAAATAGAGAAATGTACAAAGGTTTACATGACAAAATTTGTCATCCAGTCTAGTAAAAGATTTTTACAAGTAAAACTGTAAATGATTTTAGACTCCAGACAATTAATTTACTGCTTCATGTTTGATAATTCATTAATAATGGAGCTCACCTTATTAGTTGTTTATTTTGTTCTCGGATGACTTCTTCTCTGACAGAATCACCAGACTTGGGGTTTTGAAAAGATAAACTCATCCTCAGCTGCTGTGTCTGTGTGAAGATTAAAAATGAGCTGCTGTATGTTTACAGGAGTGATCTGTAAACACTGTCATGTCTTTATTTGATAAGCTGTGTTTTTAAATTGATTTTTCTGCTATCGGGGAGAGAGAGATTTTGCATTCCAGGGCCTCGGTAACGGCTGAGTAATAACACTCAGTGTTTAAGGTGGATCTGATCTCCATATCAAAATATTTACCAAACAGTGGAGTTTGAGAAGAGAAATACTATTTTTGTCAGCATGGAGTCTCAGGTTGTTTTTACATTGTAGATTTACATTCACAGTGTGAAGCGCTCCTGGATTTTACACCTTAAAAACGTTAAATTAAGGTGGAATGGGATGAAATTAGCAGCCTTTAGTTTTGAAGAGATTTTACATACAAACAGCTGTGTTTTCACCTGCTGCAGCACTTGATATGTTTTGGAGACTTTTATCCAAAGTGCCATACAGTGCAATGTACCATTGGTAGATGTGTATTTGGTTTATGTGACCCCTAACCCTTCTGGTAAACACACACACACACACCATCTCCATGTTTGTGTTTGCATTAAGCTGCAGGTTGTGAAAATATCTTATCTTATTATTCATCTTATATAAGGCGAGGTGAAGCCTCAAGGTGAAGTGAGGTGAGGCCTCAGGTGAATAGAAGTTTACTCGTGGCTGATTCGTGTACAAACGCTTCACTGCGTCTGTCTCACTGGCTTACTGGAAGGAAAATCAGCCTGAAACCTGCTCAGACTGAATCCTTTCTCATGTGAGGAGGAAGAGGAGTTAAGGAAGAAAGATCAGATTAAAATGGTTGTTGCATTTCTTTTACCGAACAGAACAACACCTATTCACACAGGAACATCACATCTGGGGACTTCATTTGATATGGCTTTGGAATCCCGCCAACATCTGGGTTTCGTGAGGGTATAGAGTAAGTAATGACACTGAATTAATGAAAATTAAGGTGAACTTACGTTGTAGTTGAAAGTGAAAAAGCTTCTGATTCAAAGCAGGAATAAGAGAAGAGAACAGGCATGACATTTCTTTGCTAATTTAAACAGCAAGACCCACTGGAATGCCGAAGTTTTCGGAGGAGAGTAGCCCCGAAAGCAGTAGTAGGAAAAGTCAGCCTGTGTGTCTGCCGGGAAGTTTGCAACACTTCCTCTGTCACACTTCCTCTCTCCACCGAAAACAATGATGAAAGAAAAGCAGCAAAGTTTCACCATCTAAGACCAAACCCTTCCCACCTCACTCTCACAGGGAAAAGGCTCCTTTAGGTGTGAAGTAATGAAGAATAAAGGAGCTCGGCACATCAGAGGGCTCAGAGCAAAGGACACCTGAAGCACAGGTGAGCATCCAGCCTCAGACTTTGTTAGCATGGATAGAAAGAATAGAGCAAAGGCAGGGTTTCATGGGGAAAAAAAAAAAAGTCTGTAACAAGTTGACAAACCTTGGCCAGCAAAGAAACATGATCATAGGATTCTTGTTTATGCTTCTGACATAATAAATCAATAGGGAATAGGATCTTGTGATGCAGCTCTTCATCCATCCACCCATCCATTCATCCATCCATTTTCCACCACGTATCTGAGTCCAGGTCAAAGAGGCAGCAAAGTGTCCCAGACGTCTCTCCCGAACCACATCCTCCACGTTCGCTTGATGGAGCAAAAGGCTATCCCTGATGTGATATCTAATCTCTCCAGGACATTCTGGATCTGCACTGTGGTGTACTCATAATTCCCAGAATAGCGCTCCAGGAGGCATCCAGGAGGCATTCCAATCAGGTGTCCAAACCACCTCCACTGGCTCCTTTCAGTGGAAGATGCAGTGGTTTTACTCTTCTCATCATCTTCTTCATTGCCTTCATCTTCCTTGCTGACTTCATCTGTAGCTTTTCTTCTTCTTTGCTTTCATCATGTTCATCACCTTTTTTCATCATTTTCACCTTGTTCTTCTTCTCCACCACCTTCCTTTTCACCTTTTTTCTCTTTCATTGTAATTTTTTCACCTTCTTTGCCTTCTTCATGTTTTTTTCTTACTCTTAGTCTTATCCTCTTTGTAGTGTTCTTCTTCTTCCTTGACTTCTTCACCATCTTCATGTTTTTCTTATTATTCTTAATCTCTTATTCTTGAATATGTATCTTCTCTGCCTATAGTGAAAGTGAGGCCTCAGGCAATGATTAATTGATGATTATCATATAAGCAGAGGTGGATAAAATACTCAAGTACTCAAATCCTTTATATACAGTACAGCTACCATATGAAATTTTGTTTTATGTGTGCTGTACCTTTATGTTTTGTGAAATGTCCATTTCCAAAGACTTTAATAGAAGTACAGGTGTTTTGGAGTCAATTTATCAATGAATGATGGGAAATACACAAATGAGGCTTAATTATTAATGTCAATAATCTTGAGTATTTTAAAATGTGTGCTTAAATCCACATTAGATGTTGAGAGTGTAACATACAGTTTTTGTCAGAGGAGCCAAACTACTCAAACTTTATGATGGTTTACAGTTGTAATTTCATAGCCTGTAAACAGGAAAAGGGGATGATGCAAAAGGTGATTCCAACCAAAAAAAGAAGAACATTTCTCAGTTCAGATGTTTAAATGCACAAATTTAGTTGACAGAAAGTGTGAATAACATGTTTGCTGAGTCGCAGGTGAAATGTGAAATCAGAGGAATCCTTTCACACAGCTCAACAGCTTTATGAATAAACTTAAATTATCACTGCACATATGTAGCTTGACGCCGTGTAGATACCATGATTTTTTTCTTATGAAATCACCCCGTGTGTGTGTGTGTGTAGGCATGCAGTTGGAGCCTATTCAAACTTTTTTTTCAAAACCTTTTTTATGGGATCCTTTCACCACTTTTCACAACATCCATATCTAATCAAAAGACAAAATCCAAGTCACAAATTGCCATGAGAAAAGTTGAAAATACAGTATCTCAAGAAGAAAACAACCAATTGAAACAAAACCAAATTTGCATAAATTGCACAAAGAGGGACAACAGGAAGTACCATTTGCTTCCAAATTCATTAAAGGAGACAAGTTGAACTGAACTGACAAATCCATCATATGTAGTCAATGTATCCCGATCCTCTGTGATTTCTGCCTGTGTGCTTATTTGGACTTGGACTTGTACTGCATATGTATTACATATGTTGTTGGAGACGACAGAGCGAGAAACATGGGTACATAATGAAGGAGAGAAGAGGAGCAAAGCACAGAAGTCAGCTGGATGAACATGAAATGCACAGAGAGTGGGAGAGGAAGGCAAGATCACTACATGCAGAAGAAAATGAGGGGAGAGAAATGGAGGGAAAGTAACAGAGGAGAGGTTTAGAGGAGGAGAAGAGAGATCGAAGGAGAAAAAAGATGACACAGGGCAGGTAAGGATGAGGGAGAAGAGGAGGTTCTGTATAGGTGAGAGGCCTAGCTAACAGGGAAGAGGAGTGGGAGAGGGAGCAGAGGAAAGGTTTGTAAAAACAGACCTAACAAGGTAACAGAGAGGAGTGAGAGGACAGAGAGAGAGAGAGAGAGGAGGGGAAAGGAGAGTTGAAGCTAAAGGAGGAAAGAAAGAAAGAAACAGTGTCTCTTTATTATCCACCTTTCTTGTTCATCTTTACCAGTCAATAACTATGCAGGCTGTGGATGAACATGTCGTGAATATTGAGCGTTTTGGTAAAAATTTTAAACATTATGCAGCATGGAGATGCATTTTGAGAAGTAGCACAATGAAATGCAGAACAAAATCTCCAAAGATGAATCGATGGATGGCATGTATTGCTGCACTTAGTAAGTAGCCTGTTAAATACAAACTCCAACATTCACCCACATGTGGTGACAATCCAGGATTTGATCTGTAGAGTCTAATGAAATACAGGCTTTGTTGATCTTCTTAGCACAAAACACAGATGCTGGGGTAATTCCTAAATCCCATGAGGTCACCACGTAATGCAAGTCCCATGTGCAGAATAGGACAACAGGACCACGAGGAAAAAGATCTGTGTTAAAGGACCATACTAATGGTTTTGCATGTTTCAGCCCAATAAATACTCCCTGCATACATGTGATTGATGACCAGTTTCCAAAAGATAAAACTGTATTTTATTTTTCCTGTTAATTTGCCAAATCCCTCAATTTGTCAAAATAAACACATGGTAAACCCACCTTAAAATTCAATATTTCATCTGTTAATGTGCCTATGAATTTAGAAAGCTCTGTGGTTTTAATCCCTGTCAAAGCCATCTTCTCCTGGGACTATACAGTATTTCCTGGCTGAGACATTTTCTTCCATGAAGCTTCAAGTTGGACTGGTTAAATAAAGTTACTTTAAAAAAAATTCATAGACATTGTGTATGCTGTGATGGATTGATTTTTACTGTGTAGAGTACTGGAATAAACTGAAACCAATGACAGTCTGGATGGTTGGAAAAACAGTTCAAAAATTTATCACCTCAGTAGTATATTTTGGAAAACAGCTGTCAGCAATGTAACGTGTATATGGGCTGTATACAGTATATTGGGCTCAAACATGCAAAACCACCAGTATGGTCCTTTAAGAATCATTCATACCCATGACTGAGAACCTTGACTGAAACGAGAAGAGGAAATCAAGCTGGCAGGAGAAATAAAGGAAGGAAAGTGCAGAGAGGAGAAGCCGAAGCCATCAGAGGAAGAGGATGGAGGTGTTTGGCAGCATGTCTACATATGCTGATGATTAATGGCTTAATTAGCTGCTGTTAGCCAATTAACAAGCACTAATGAAATCATGTGGACAGAGCTTCATCTGCACTGACACTGTTAGAGAGATGGTCACTGATGGCTTCTATGCTCATTTTTCATCTGAACCGCAAAATACACACACATACTAAACACACTTACACAAACCACACTTATTCTCCCACGCACATATTCACACTACCTGGGACACACTTAGAAAAATTACTCCCAGTTCATTAGTGCCTAGTGGGGGGACAATTATCCAACGAGAGAGAGAGAGAGAGAAAGAGAGAGAGAGAGATCACCTGCTGTCAAAATGAGCTGACCTTCTTCATGGAATAATGAGAGCTGCTCTTTCCACAAAGAAACAGACGTCCATTAAAGTTATTAATAAGAGAGACGTATTAAGACCATTAAAACCCATTAGGACTAATGTCCAAACAAGTAGTTGGTCACTTCAACATTTGGCAAATAGCACAGAGGTGAAAGAAAAGGACAAAGATAGGAAACTGTGCTGTACAAAGTCTAAGTCACACAGTACATTTAGATGAATGCTAGATTTTTGTCTAAAGAAGAATGTAAGACGTATATGAACGAAATTAATACAATTCAGCAGTTCACTGAATATACATGATTCCTGTTTAAAGGGAATATGAGTAGAGTCCACCAGGTGAGGAAATGCATGTGAAGATGTCTTAATCCGCTTTGAAAGTTTACATGCACGAATACATTAATTTACAATCACATAATCTAGATGTTTCTAAGTTTACTCTGATTTACACCGATTTCAAACTAATTATGGCATTTACATGATGGTTGAAAATTGATTTATTGCCTTAATTTGAGTCTAAACAGTTTTAACATGCATGTATGTACTGAGCAAGTTCAGAATTAACAGCAACAATACGTACAAGATTAATGTTTTTGAGGGTTTCTTTATTTTTGAGTATTAAAAAGCGGTGAAAAGTTAGAATAAAATTTTACAATAACAAAAATCCATGTGAAAATCTGATTGCAGCTGGCATTTATGTTTGTTTTTTTTTTGTTATTGTTTTTAAAATAATATGGATTTTGTTCTTACAAATTTTGCCAAATCTTTTTGAATTATTTTCCAAATATATTTATGTATTATTTTTTTTTTTTAAATCAACAAAAATGGGGAAATAGGATTTTTACTTCAGTTTACAGCAGAATTAAACTCTTAATCATAATAAGACTTTCATGTATTGGAATCTTTCCACTGTGATTTCTACTTTGTACTTCTGTAAAGGATCTCAATATTTCTTCTATTGCTGTTTTTGGTCTCATCTGATGGTTTAAATATGGATTTTCCCACATTCATCATGTAATTAAAACATGTAAATCCACACATTTTTTTCCTTCTTGTTTCTGGCATCTAGGGAATCTTTTCCAAGGGTTTTCCTTCCAACTTGGCAGGAAATCTGTATTCCACACTGTCTCTCTGCACCAAACACAACACAATAGGGATATTAAGAATGACGGTTAGGAGGATCGCTACGGTGACACCAGAACTATGTATGTACTCTTCTGCGCATGCATCCACTCAGTCAACCGTCGTAACCAGCAGATCTACTACGGCAAAAATCCAGGTTTCACACAGTCAATACTACATGAGTTTAAGGTAAGTGGATTTTACACTGTTAATTTTTTTTTTTTTTAATAAAAATTGTTTTACTCTCGGCAGGGACACGTACTTTTAATGATTTTACAATTTCAGTGAAGCATATTAATTATATTGATGTTTTTAAAGACATGTCACATTCCGCAATGTCAAGTAATCCAGACGACAGTGGCGTTACAAGCAAGTAACCACAGTAGGTCAATTTGATAGTTATGTAGTTTTCTGTTACTTTATATGCACTTTATAATTTTAAACTAGTGACCATAGTTGGCCTCATTAAGCGTGTATATATTGTGAAGTATTTTTCTACATAATGGATTGGTTAGCAAACGCCATGACTAAACCTTGATGAAATAAACCTTCACGTTATGCAGTAAACACCCGTAGTCTGTCGTCCATTTCCATAGTCTGCTCGTAAAGTGGTGTTGCTTAACGACTTAAAAGTCCACGGCTACGGTGGAACCACAGATCTTTTTCCGGTCCCCGTAGCTGTCCTCGTAACCATTGCTGCTTAATGTCCTTAATGATGAGGCTAATGACTCATCAGAGGAGACATAGCTCATCTGGGAAAAACAAGGTTTTCCTAACTGGATAGAAAACACTGCAATCATAGCACCACACTATTGTCAGATCCACACACACACACCCTATCTCCATGCTTGTGTGTGCACTAAGATGCAGGTTGTTTAAATACTCATCTTATTATTAATCTTATATAAAGACAAGAGATATTTAATAGGTTACATTTCTTGTACTTAGTAGTTCAGGTTTCGTAAAGTTAGGATGTTTTCAGACCTGTAGATCATTTGCTCTGGTCTGAATCAGGGACTAAACTGTTGCAATGATGCATTTCTCAGTTTCACACAGGAAAAATCCAATCAGTCCAAATTATATGAGCAAAAGCCACATGAGAACACTCACCCCCTCTCAGTGGTCTCAGTCCAATTGTTTTGGTTCGGACCGAAGTTCAAAGGCTGTGCTCGTAGCGCAGACATTTTCAATTATTTAATTTTTTTGTTTCAATTTAGAACAAAACATGCCTATTAAGAAAAAAATTGTAACATTTTTTTATAACACCTCTTAACACTATTCTTTTAATGTAATTTGCCAGACAAACCCACTTGAGGATGAATAACATGCATGGAATAAATCAAAGAAGAATCCAGTAAATGTGACCTTGTTTCTAACCAGCGGGGAGAATAACGAGTTTAACAGCACAGTTATTAAAGGTCATATTTAAGTGGTACAAAGTTATTAATGCTTTTTTAATGGTGGGTAGATTGTGTGTGTGTGTGAAGTGCTTCGTTAATGTTTTATTGTTGCCTATGCTATGACCTCGTCTGTATATAAAAGAATCATCAGCCTGAGGCGCTTAGTGACGGAGATAAAAGTAGAAAATGAGGGACATTAATAATTTACTTTGTCACCAGCAAATAAGGTGTGGTATCAGCCATCAAACATCATATGACTGAAATGTCATGGGATCATATGACTGAAATTATTATTATTCCCATTACTCCATCAGAACGTGAGCTTCAATTCAATTCAGAGACATGAATCCTCTTTCCTTGTCCTACTACTACTACTAATCCAGCAGCCATCAGTAACTTTCCAGTCTCATTGTGCTTCATGGAGCCTAACAGCACTCATGCATTTCTCCATTTGTCCCCAATTCCTCCTTTTCTTTCATTTAGATGGCCAGTAGAGCTTTGAACCTTGAAATAGTCAATGTGTCAAACGGCGGCTCCATCCTTGAGGAAACTCTGAAATGTTTCCTGTTCTTGAATCCAGAGTGACTCCTGATGATAACATTAGTGAAGGCAGAAATTATCCTTCAAACTTGAACTGTTTAGTGACGAGAACATAGAAAGACATCGACCTGCTTGTCAGTGTTAGTATGAGCTCCTCAAGATAATCTGCTGATGATACGGGTCCACATTTGGCCTATCACGGCATTTTTACTGCTGCTTCATTTAACCATTAAAGCAGGGGTCCTTAGGGAGATCCTAGGGGTCACTGAAGCAATTTCAAGTGCTTACTGTGAAGATTATAGGGGTCTTTGAGAAGAGGTTCTGGGAGCTTTGGAAAGGAGAGTCATAGCTGTCCTCAAGGAGGTTCCAGTTTTCATTATGGTTCTAGGGGTCCATGACATGGTTCAAGGGATCATTGAGAAAGTCTTGGTGGTCTTATGAAGGTTCTGGGGGTCTTTTGAGATGATTCAAGAGGCCACTCTCTCTTGTGGTCCCTAATGACGATCTGTTCTGGGATCCTTGAGAAAGTTCTGGGGGTCTTTGAGAATAGTACCTCAGTAGCCCTCAAGGAGATTCTGGGTTTCCTTAAGTTTCCTGGGGTACCATAAGGTTCTAGAAATCATTGAGAAACTCATGGAGTCCTTGAGAAAGTTCTAGGGGTCTTTGAGAAGATTGTAGAGGTTACTGACATAGCTCTTGGGGTTGCTAATGATGTTCTGGCATCTTTGTTTGGAGTCTTTAAGAAGAGGAACCTCAGTCCCCCTCACCCTCAATGAGGATTCAGTTTTCCTTTAGGTTCTTGGGGTTCTTGAGCAGGATCACTGAGAAAGTCTTGGGGGTCCTTAAAAGGGTTCTGGGGATCACTGAGAAGATTCTAGCAGTCACTTGAGATTACTGGGGTTCCATGATGACATTCTAGAGGTCTTGTGGAGATTTTAGGGGCCGTTGAAAAGGTCTCAGTGGCCTTTTTTCCAATTCTAAAGAAACTACTGCCACTACAACCAAACAGATTTGTAGAACCATCTTAAAGAAACTGCGACTCTTGGCCAACATGGAGGCCACATGAGTAGAAAAATTAGGACTGTACTTGGATGTGTGACAAAAGGTCAAGACTAAATACCTACAAGTTCTGCAAGTCATTCACAATGTTTAGAAATGACTAGAAGCTTCAGGGGTCCCTAAGAAAATTCTTGGGCTCTTGGAGCTTCTAGTCATTTCTAAATATAATGTGAATGACTTACAGAACTTGTAGCTGTTTAGTCTTGAAGACTTTCTGTCACACATCCAAGTACCTCCTTCTTCTACCCAAGTGACCCACATGGAGTTAGCCAAGAGCCGCAATTTCCCTTTAGGAAGGGACTAAACAGCTACAAGTTAAACAAATCATTCACAATGTTTAGAAAACACTAGAAACGCCAAGCGTCCTTAAGAAAATTCTCTCTCTCTCTCGCTCTCTCTCTGTGGAGAAACATTGTAAAAAAAATAAAATGATAAATATTAAATGAAACAGTGACAAGACATCAGTAATGAAGAACACAAACAGATGCAAATGACTCATTTGTGCAGGTGAGATAAAAAGCCCCACAGGCTTATTAAAAACTAACTCAAACCCATCAAAAATAACTAGAGTAACAAACAAGACAAAAACTGTGAAAAGAGACAGTAATGGAAATAAATTTAAATCATACAAATTAAAGTGAGACCCAGTGTGTGTGTGTTAAGACAATAGTAGAGACGCAGTGCAATAGCATTTTAGTTTTATTATTGATAAACTTTTCTCATTCATGAGCATCATCTGATATGCATTTCAAATTATTAAATAATTTCTCAGTGTTAATTAAGATATCACAATAAATATGAAGGTGAAAACAATAGGTGAAGACTTATTTGGCTTGACAGAAACATCCAGATTTTTGCAAAATAAAATTTATTGTTCAAATAAAAGCAAATCCAATGAAACGTCAAATTGTAGCAATGACTTTAAGGCTGGATTATGCTGAAAATGGATGTGATGTGAGCAAGCAGAAAATCTGATATCACTATGGCCAGAACAGTCAGCTGAACAGTGAAGGTCGCATTTGAGGGTCACTCACAATGGTTGTGCACCATCTGAAACAATATGGATGGTGTCCACGATGGCATCCATGTAAATGTGAATTCATCAATGACTGGCCAAGTGAAGGGATGGGGGAAGAGAGAGGAAAAACAAACAACGCAAAAAACTTTGACAAGCGACTCGTAGACGAGGTGAGGAAGTACCAACACCTATATGATTCCTCCATGAGGGATTATAAAAACTGCCGAATGGCTGCCAATTCCTTGCAGGAGCTAGTCTGTGGAACATTCCTGTCACATGAAGTGGAAAAAAAAAATCTATGCAACTGATATGTGAAGGATAAAAGAAGGCTCAGGAAATGGAGAGCCCAGCAGAGCTAAAGAGCCTCATATACTGTACTGGTTTCCCTGCCTCTCTCTGTGCACGGTCATCATCTAAGTGTGAGAACCATGAATGCTAGGATGTGTGGACAATCTGTGTCCTTATCAGGTTGGTGCTGCATACACCAGGCATTCAATTCCAGAGGCTGAACTTTCAGTAACTGTAGCAAGAGTGACAGTGGTTACCTGCTGTGTATTTGGCTGTAGAATATTCTGCTCGCTGGACTCACGCATCAGTAGTGAATTGTGGGTTCTGTGTTGGTAACACCATCCATTTCTTTATACACTGGAAGCCTGGAAGACTTTTAGCACCACCACATTCAGACTGCTGATCCTGTCCCTGGTGAATGTCCCAGTGGGGACGTCAGGGACAGATCAGTCCTACCTCCATCTCTTTCTCATCATTTGTTGCCACCATGGTCTTGAGTATATACATGTCTCAGTCTGTCTCTCAGTATTGTGTCACTTCATCCAGAGTGCTTCACAGCTCCATTAGCACCTGTTTCACTGACCTTTTCTCCCTGACTCAACACATATTGCATCCATGAGTTGATGCTTTTTTCTAGAGCGGCTGACAGCTCTGTGGAAACATGCAACATACAGTGCCTCTGTATCTGTCCCCCTGGATCTCTGTATGTATGTACAGTATGTATGTATGTATGTATCAGCATACAGTGCCTCTATCTGTCCCTCTGGATCACTGTATCATTCTAAATCAGCCAGAATATGTAACTAGATGCAGCTAAACACGTGTCCTTACTCAGCTGTTTCTGCTAGACTTGGCCAAGTTATAGCATCTTCTAGTTAATAGAACTGGTCTTTCCGTAGATCGGAATGAGCCAGTTTGCACTGCAAATGAATCATACTGTTCGGTTATTTCTGAACTATAAACAAAAGAGATTAAAGCCTGCAGGAGAGCCGAAAATGCAGATACTGTACACAGCTATATTTTCACAATCTTAACCAAACCAGCTTTCATTCCTGAAAGTGAACATGTGCCTGATTTCTCCCATTAACCTGCCAGCGTCTGCCCAGTCAACTACACCCTTTAAAGCTTTAACACAAATTTCCTTCATCAGTGTTAATTATCCTGTAAAATGGTGTTAATTTGTCTCTTTAAAAGGTCTTGGCTGGATCCATCCATCCATCCATCATTCCATCCCTTCATTTTGCAGATGTTGTATGGTTTGTGTTGGCTGTCAAACTCCATCTTTGTAATTAGTGCCTGGCAGCGTTATTGGTGCTCTTTCCTTTCATCCCCCTTTGTTCTCTCTCTCTCTCTCTCTCTCTCTCTCTCTCTCTCTCAATAAAAAAGGCTGAGAGCGTGGGCGTCGATTTTTGCTTCATGATGCTGCTCATCTGACAGGCAGAAGAAAGAAACAGAGGAGGAAGATGAAGAGCTGGATGCAGAGACTGAAGAGATGGTGTATGATAGCGAGAGTTTTGCATATGCAGCTACAAAATATAAACACTGTAAAAAATCCTCTGATGGAAACATGCTAAATATTCTCTCCTATACTGAAATTTACTAGTGTGGAGTAAAAAAATCTACCAATGGTGCAAAGTAAAAATGACTTAAAATTTCTTTAAACCAACATAACAAAGTGCTAATTGTGTGCAATCCTGCCTATAAAGTCCCTGTGCTTTGAATGCCTTCTTTTTTATCATGTGAAACTTAATGACTACAACACTGAAAAGAATCTCCAATGAACACATCATTTTGTCTGAAAAACAGCATTTGCATATGTATGTGTGTGAAGGTAAGAATCCAAAGATGAAGAGCTTTACGTTATTATGTGATGTGAAATCAAGTTTCACCTATGACCTAAATACTAAAGCACGTTTCACCGAGAGGAAACGAGGCTCTTCAGCGTCTGATCTGCAGCAATGGAACTACTTAGCTAAGTTGAAGAGATTTAATGACTCGAGAGAATGCTCTAAAGATGACATGAATTATTTATCATCATTTTATTCTGTTGAAAAACAGAGTCTATAAATTATATATTCAATCATCTGAATACATTTGTCAGTAAAAGTAATTCTCAAATGGGTTACAAGAAGGAGCAACAATGCTGCTGGATATGAACAAAATCTGTCAGATTTCTCAAGGGTAATCTGACAGATTTTAAGGGACCTTTAAAATCTGTCAGATTACCCTTAAACAAGGCATATTATCATCCATAGCAGCATTTGAGCTCCTCATGAGCTGTGGAAGGAGCCTGTGTTTGTTCTGCAGCAGGTGTGAATGTTTGGAGCTTAATGAATGTGGAGCAGGGAACGATTGTGCATGCTCAGCAGAAGCTTTTCAGAAAAAAAAATGAATCTCAGAAAATGGGACAAACAAACAGCTTAGCGGATATTGTTGACCAGAGATATAAGATACCCCACCAATAATAAAACTAACACAGCCTGACATCTGGGCACGATCATACATGGTTCACCAACACTGAAGTAATGAACGTTTTATGAAAAAATAAAAAGCTTTGGCCTGAATCATATTAACAGCACAGAGGAGAAATGAGCTGCACCAGCAAATGTTTAGCGATTAGAGAAAATAATGTTCCTTACAAATTATATTTCCCCATACTGATTTAAAAAGCTAACAAAAAGCAGCTGTTGCAAACATTGTGTATTGTGAACGTTAGTTTTATCGATATAATGCAGTTTTATCAGCCAGTCCTGATCTTTCATGATTAATTCAGAACATTTTCTGTATGTATTTGGGTTATAGACCATCATGACAGAATGCTAAAATAGCTCAGTCTTTAGCTCTGTAATGTCTATAGGAGAAAGATCACTGTTGGTTAACTGCCAGTCATATTCGGATGTTTTTAAAGCTGTAGATCGTTTGATCTGGCCTGAATCAGGGACTATATTGTTCCAATGCTGCACTGACCGCTTGTTTTGGTTCCGTTTCACACAGGAAAACATCCAGTCAAACCAAAATATATCAGCAAAAGTCATGTGAGAACAATCTCTCTGCTTATTGATCAGAAATGCTGGATCAACAAAATCAAAACAGGAAGAAATTCCAAGCAAAACATGTACACCACGTCTTGAAAACCACTTATTGCTTCACAATCAGATTGAAGCACATCCGATGACATCTATGCAGAAATGAATGGAATTAAACTTCCAGAACCAGCAAGATGCACTGCCCAGCCTGCTGCTGAAGTGCCTGTGAGCAAGACATTGACCCTCTGAAAGACTGAGAAAGACAAGATATGGAAGTACAACTGGCCTTAACGTAGTCAGAGTTACATAATTCAGAGAGGAAATGATGATCGCCTGCTCAATGATCTGTTGCAGCAGCACCATTTTCCTCTGAACCTCAGGACTCCCAGGGAGCATTTCCCTCCTCCCAAATCATTTTATAATAAATAAATAAATAAAAAAAAACAATAAATAAATTATGCATTTTATTTGATGCATTTTCACTGCAGAGTAAATAAGAGCTGCAGGATGCTCTAGTAATGAATCAAAACAAATAGAAAGCAAGAGAGAGCTAATGGTGTGTGTGCTTAATAGTGTGTTAGTGTGTGCTTATGGGTCAAACTGGTGTGTGTTGTGTGCATGTGCATGTGAATGAGTGTGTAAAGGATAATGAGTCTGTGTGTGTTTTGACTGCCGTCCCATTCCAGTCATTCACCTTTGCTAGCAGCCACAATCTACAGGCTGATTTACAGAGCCGGTGATTATCTTATTTATGAGGACCTTCACTTACTCACAGAACACACAGGTGCAGAGTGTGTGTGTGGTTATTTACACTTCACCTCACAGTCTTTATCCAGAGGAACGAAAAGCTCGTATCTTCACCAAAGCTGCATATGTCCTCTAAATTTGTTCATTTAATCAAAGAAAACTTTTTAAAAAATTGAATCCAGATCTTCGAGACTTCCTGACAACATTACGAAGAGCCAAACACTGACATTTCTGAGAACACAACATAAGGGAAAAGGCAACAACTTTTCAGGAAGCAGAACAACATTTTGAAAATACGTTCCAGAAAGCAAAGCAGCAGTTCACAAAACGACACATCGGAATCTGCAAAAGTTTCAGGAAGCAAAGCAGCATTTTGAAAATCACATTTCAAGAAAGTGCACCAACATTTCTGACACGTAGAAAAACGCAACATTTCTGGAAGCAAAACAACATTTCAGAAAATGTTATTTTGGAAAAGCAACACGTCAAGAAGCAACATGTCAGGAACGGCGGCAATATTTCTGAAACATGTCAGAAACCACAGCAATGTTTCAGAAGACAACATATGAGAAAAAGCAGAAAGATTTCAGGCAGCAGCACAGCCTTTAGAAACACACAAAGTCACTTTTGGAAAACATGTTACAAAAAACACAATGGCATTCTGGAAATTTCTTCAGCAATTTCAGAAATTGTCATTTTGGAAACATGTCAGACAACAACATTTCAGAAACCACGCTTCAAGAAACAACATATAAGATAAACAGAAACCACAACACAGAAAACACAGAAACATGAAACAGAAACTTTTCAGAAAACACAATCACAGTTTGGGCGATCTATTTCAAGAAATGCAGCAACATTTTGGAAAACACATTTCAAAAAGCTACATAATGCATAATACATAACAGCTACATAATGTATTGCATCTTTTTCTGCTATAAATGTGACATGTCAGCTTCTAAGAATCAACATGGAACTTGAGGAAACGTGGCGGTAAGCTGCAACTTTAGCTACCTAACTAGCTGCTGCTGCTAATACTAATTCAACTTTTCCTGTTCTATTCCAAGTAAATTCATGAAGCTAACCTAGCTAACTGTCTTAACTAGCTGCTGTTGCTAATGCTAACTCAAGTTTTCCTGTTCATGAAGCTAACCTTGCTAACTGTCTTGGGGCCAGGCCAGAATTGTCATGATTTGTTATGTGGTAGATATTCGATTTATTACTGTTTACTTTTCTTTATACAATATGATTTGGATTGTATTAGAAGGCACATATGGCTACTTTGCATTTACTTTCCTCAGATGAGCACTTTATAGCTTTTTCATTATTCAAAAGAATAAGCTTGATCAAAGTTACTCAATACTCAAATAATCTTTTTAATAAATACTTTCTTACTCTCACTCAAGTAATTATTTTGGTGACTACTCTTACTGAAACTTGAGTCACTGTTATACAGTAACAATACTTTTACTTGAGTACAGTTTCTAGCTACTCTACCCACCTCTGCTGCTATTTCATTAGTGGTAGATAATGCTGATGCTGTTAAACAGACAACAAAAGACAAGAAAAGACAGAGACACATTTTCCTGAGTGAAAATAGGAAAACCAGTTCATTTCCAGTCCGGGATTAAGAATAAGAAGTGAGCTGACTGGAACAGAAGGACAGACTGAAGGATGGGGAGTTGATTAGTTGAGTAACAGCTCACTTATGCATGACGGACTCATGCATCTTATTCTTCAGCACATTCAGTCTAAATTAAAGGTCTAATGGGACTAGACCTTCCCGACCTTTCTCGCTGGGTTGATTTCTCTTTGATGGCGTCCTTCAGAAAACTTTCCTGGTAATTTTCCTGCTCTGTTCTTTTGCTTATTTCTTACACTCACATTAATCTTGCACAGCTCATTTTCTACCATGAAACCAGAGAAAGCAGGTCAGTGTTACATAAGATGCATTACGGGACGCTGCTATCCTGCTTTTGTTTTCACTGTGATGTTATTTAGTGGATTCAGCTCCCGGGCGGCGTTCATTATGGGGAGCTGAGCTTGCTGTTTCTGATATTGCCAGCGCCAGCATGCGGTTCCCAAAATAAGGTTCTGTGACAGTCCTGGGTCCCTGATAGTCCGAGAAAGTTCCCATAACTATAAAAATAAATTGCTGCCTTTTACTTACAAAAGCATCCGTTTACAAGATTATTTCATTTCTGGGTCAAAGCTCATGAATGTCAGAATGACAAGACCATTTTATTTATTTATTTGTAGCAAATTTGGGAATTAATTTTCAGCAGGACATCACATGCTAAGAACATATCATCCAAATGTGATCTGACAATGAAATCTTTGGTCAGATAAAGCGGTCAACAAAACTTTTCTTCCCTTTTTTTGATCCTGAAGTCTCTCTTTTTCCTTTATTTCCCTTTTTTTCTTTCATTATTTGTTTCTTTACTGCCCTTTTTCTGTCTTATGTTTATTTGCATCCTTCCTCCATTCCTTCTTCTTTTGATTCTTACATTTTCTTTATTTCCTTGTCTTTATTTTTTCTTGTTCATTGTTTCCTAATTTTTCTTTCCTTCCTTCTGTCCGCTTCCCACTTTCCTTTCTCTCCCTTCCATCTTATTTTCCGACTTAAAGCTGTATGCATAATGCAGACGCTGACGTGACAAAACATATGAAGAATTGTGGCCACAGAGGCTTGCTTCATGATTATCAACTTCGATAGAGTTCTTAATGCAGGACGTGTACTTGTACTTTTTTTTAACGCTGGTTTTGATACTTAGCTAAAGATTTGAATACTTCTACCATAAGTGAAAATACAGTATTAGTAACAGAGTTCTCATTTCTGCACCATCTGAAAGTCCAAACGTTTGGGCGCCCTGAGGTTTAACCTGCCGTCACTTCCATGTTCCCTCTGAGGTGAAACAGATTTACAGCTGTAATAATTCAGATTTATGCAGCTTCAGAACAGAAAGACCAGCATATATCTGCAGGTGGGTTATAGCTTTTCTGATAAATACTGAAGATTACTCAGCTGGCTGCTGAGATTCCTGTTGTCAGAATTCACTTTCCAGCCTGAACCCTCTGCAAGTTCGAGTCCTCCATCCGGCCATTTTCTAAACTCATTTCTGCTGTTCAGGGAGCCATAGCATATCCCAGCATGCATCAGGCAAGAGGAAGTGGTCAATACGCAGAAAGACAGTCAAACTCATGCTTATGGGGCGATTAAAAGTTTCCTGTTCATCTAACTTGCATGTTGCTGGACTGTGGGAGGAAACCAAAGCAGACCGACGACACTTGTCGGGCATTTCCACCAACGGCTTCCGTGCTAGTTTGTGAACTTAATTTGGAAACTGTTCTGAACATTTAGATGGAAAACTAATTGGTTTGGAAACAAAAAGGCTTGTTCTCATTCAGAGCCAGAAAACAGCAGGACCTGAGCCGTGTGAATCGTGTTTTATTCTACCTCAGCAAAAGTGAATAACAATGAAGTCAAACCGTGTGTAATTGGCTAATCTAGTTACGTAATCTCGGTCTGTTACTCTGAGTAAATTTACTCAGATTTATTATAATTATTGAATTTATATAACATTTGAAAAAAAAAAAACAATTATTGCTTTTAACCATACCTTTCTATTTTACATGTTTGAGCCTATATTCAATTTTTATACACATAAAGTTACTGACAGTCATTTCCCAAAGGATAAAACCGTATTTCAACTTTCCTGGTATTTTGCAAAATCTCTTAATCTTTCAAAATCAAATATTCAAGCGATACACCCACCTTAAAAATCGATGCCTGCTAATACTGTAGTTGCGCAGTCTTATGAAGTCACAGTCGTTTACATTTTTTGATAAATGCACGTCTTCTTTTGGGACTATATTCCCTGGTGGAGACATACATTCATTCACTCCACGCTTTTTATTGCGCTTAAATGCTAAAATTACGAAACTTAAAAAAAATAAAAAATACACGTCTTGTTCATGATGATGGATTACCTATCCCAAGAACGTTTCAAGTATCAACAAGTTGATNGGGGGGGAATTAACTCATGTTCCAGTAGTATGCTTTGGGAAATGATTGTCAGTAACCTTATGGGCATGAAAATTGAATATATTAGGCTCAAACATGCAAAAAGGGGTGTATGATCCTTTAATGCGAATATAATTGAAGTTTAATGTGCATGTAATCGTGACTGTATTAACATTTGAGTCAACATTAAAAAAGCACATTTGCGTGTGTGAGAGAAAAGCAAAAAAATGCCACAATTTCTCAACAAATATCATCTAAAATTCATAAGATAAAAGCTCCAACAGAAAGCAGTTTAGGAGTCACAAACAAGCAAATGCAGCACGTCTGATTCAGAAAAAAGACCAGAGAAATTAAACAATAAAGAGGTCGAGATGTAAAGCAGCACAAACAGACAAAGTTAGATGACTTACATTAACTGAGTAAACAGGGTGAACATGACGTCCATCTTCCTGACGCAGTGAGCTGCTTCAATTTAGTTTTAATTCCAACAACAGTTTCCTCTCCTCTGCAGAAACATAAAACTCCTCCATGATGGAAATGTCTTCACTGTTCGTTGATAATCTGCAGCAGCTCCAACAAGTGAAAAGGTCCAGTGTTTGACTCACAAATCTAACTTTTAATTTAAGTTTAGAAATACAACATGTTCATGTCTCAAAAAAAAAAGAAAAAAAAAGTTGCCATTCGGTGAGGAAGAGTCAGCGTCATTCACAGCTTCCTGTTTAGTTAAAAGTCCTTTAAGGTTTCAGCCAGTCGCTTTCTTCACAGCATCAACATCAGCAATACAATGACTTAATGACACACAGGTGTGTAACAAACCACACCCAACTATCTCAAAGGGCCACAAGGAGACAGCAGAGAGAATAAGGTCTCAACGTGGTCTCAAACTTAAAGGACCTACCGGTGATTTTCTATGGCTCAATAAATACTATTTGCATACATGTTACATTACAGCCAACCATTTTCCAAAATATAAAACCATGTTTTAATTTTACTGTTGTTTCGCCAAATCCCCTCATCTTTCAACACTCAATGTGATGCATCCACCTTAAAATTCAATGTTTGCCTGCTAACACACACAATCGCATGTAGAAGGCATGGTTGTTTTAATTTCTGGTAAAATTGTCAGATCACTCTACGGTTTTACACTAAAATTAAGTAACTTTGATTAAAAAATATTAAGAGTCTGTTCACTGTGATGGATTACTTATCTCAAGCATGGTTCAAGTCGCTACAAGTTGATTTTTATAGGAATGAACTGAAATCAATGGTAGTCTGGAAGGTAGCAAAACAAATTAACCGCCCCAGTTGTATTTTTCAGAAAATGGATGACAGTAATGTAATGTGTATGCTGGTTGTATTAATTAGACTCAAACATGCTAAATCACTGAAATTTACAAAAATAAAGTTCATTCCACATTGCAAACAAGGTTACAAGAAACAACCTGCTGAGATGCACTCAGCTCTGAAAGCATAAAAAATACCCTAATGTTTGGGAAAATTCAATTCCCTCATTTATATTTCCATTTGGGAAACTAAAGTATTTGACATTCATGAAAGTCACATATCAACAAAAATAACCACGAAAGAGCACCGGCACACTGTAGATGTTAATTATCACCTGACATGTGTAGTTAAGTCAGTAAATCAAAACAAAGGTGTTGGGATGAGTGTTAAAAAGTGCCTTGTGTGACATTAGAAAAAGCAGAAGTCAAGTCTGAGTGCCTGCCGCAGTAACCAGATGCAGTTCCACTCTGCAGAACGTTGCTCCAGACATGACAGCTCAACACGATGCTTCATTTACTAAGAGCCTGAACACAATCTGCTTCTATTTTGAGCTGAAAAACATTCTGTCTGTGTGGAGTGGAAATGCATCACAGTGGGTGAGAAAGAAAATGTGGGTACATAGCATTTAAAGGGGACAGATTATCTCAAACACATCACTTCTCTCTCTCTCTTGAACCAGCACCAGAGTGCACACTGAATGAAAACAGCCAGTTTTAGGTACTGTCTCTTTAAAGGACCATACCGGTGAAATCTGCATGTTAAAGCCCAAGAAATCCTACCTGCATACATATGTGTTACTTTGCCAAATCCCCTAATTTTTCAAAATCAAATGTTCAAGTGGCACACACCTTAACATTCAACATTTCACTTACCAGCATGTACATATGAATGTAAAAAGGACAGTTGTTTTTAATTTCTTGGCAAGATGTCTTCTTTGGGGTGGCTACTATATATTGACTATATTTAAACAAAGTTACTTTGACTATATCATGTTAGCTGTGATGTGATGGATTATTTATCTCAAGCATGTTTCAAGTCTATAATTTTTGTTGCATACTGGAATGAACTGAAACCAACGGTAGTCTGGAAGGTAGGAAAAACAGTTCTAATATTTACTGCTCCAGTAGTATGTTTTGGGAAATATTTCTCAGTAACGTACCATGTATGTTTTTGTTGGGCTGAAACACGCAAAATCACTGGTATGGTCCTTTAAGACCCTGTTCCCAAAAAGTGCTCTGTTCTGATTGGCGTTGCATCAGGCAGCAGGACTTGTACATGATGGATGTGTCTAACTAGACGTATAGGTGAGTAAATTCACGTGTTACATGTTGATCAACGTGTTACAGAAGTAAAGGACCAATCAAAACAAAGCTTTCAGCTCATTTCAGGACGTATGGGTTTGTCTTACTGGATGGTGTCAACCTCAACTTTTGTGTCTTTGACAAAGTTCAAGACAAACTTTTATATTTCACTGTAAGCATGAAAAGCTGAATATGTCCCCTTTCAAAAGACATGGCAGGCTGGACTCATTATTAAGTGCAGCTTCATTTTTGATTTCTTTTTGCTGTTTACGCATTTTATTTCAAGCTGAAATCCATAATTTGTTATTTTTCTCAGCATCAAAACTTTCTGTATGGCAGAATGCTGCCAGATGTTCAGACAACACAGTATGCATCATCTAAAAGCTGGATCTTCACTACCAGACTCTCTCTCTTTCTCTCCCTCCCTCCCTCCGTGTGTGTGTGTGTGTGTGTGTGTGTGTGTGTGTGTTTGTGTGTGGATGATCTGAGTAGAGTTGACAGAAGTTGGTTATATATTCCTTATTAAAATCAGACACGTCTGCAGCCCACCTGCTCTGAGTGGAGCTAAAGTGAAATAATCCTGTAGCTCCCCACTGTGACCAACCCTTGTTACGTTACAACAAATTAGCAGTTATGTGTGTCTGTGCATGTTTAGTGCTCCTGAGTGCACAGTGTGTGTGTGTGTGTGTATGCTGATGTTTATGCATCACGTTTGCTTATGTGAGTGTCTGTGTGCATATCTTTGCGTGCACACAATATTGTGTTTGTGCATATTGTATGTGTTTGCATCTCTGCGCACATTTTTATTCATGTTAACTTAATTTGAAAGATTTAAGAGGGGCGTTTTTCTTTTACGGCTTTTTCTCACCTGCATGATTTGTCTGGATCAATTGGGGTTCATTTGATTAACATTAAACAAACTGAAGGTTAAACAAACTTTACTGAAACTAAACTTCACCTTTGATTAGCCATAGCAATCACAATGAATGCTGTGAAATGGTCTAACATGTCAATCTTAGTAACACGTGTTCAAATGAACGTGTTCAGGTGAGCATGTGGTTGTATGTTCTCAGTATGTCACTCTGTTCTCCTGTTCAACGTCTGAAGGCAGCATGTCTTCTTCACATGATGTGAAGCAACATGGTTTTCCACACGTCTTGAAGTAAATTTCAGTTTCTGCTGTCAGTTTTCTTGGTATATAGACTGATGACTGACTAGGAAAGTATCCAAATTCCATCTTTCTTCCATATTATTTTGTTTTCCCGTCATAGTAAACTTTTTCCTGTTCTGATTTTCTTTCTCCCACTGCCAGACATTTCTGACCAATTAGCAGAGCGAGTGTTCTCACATGACTTTTGTTGATATATTTTGGTTTGATTGGTTGTTTTCTGTGTCAAAATGAGTCAAACCAAATAGTAATTGCAGCATTACAACAATTTAAACCCTGATTCAGACCAGAGCAAACGATCCAAGGTCAGAAAATGGCCCAAGGTGTGTTCTTACAAAGAAAACTTGAAAGTCACACTCATTGCTACATATACATTTATTTACAGTGTTCATTTCATAAATGCATGATGAAGAATAATGCCTGTGTGTGTGTTTTGTTTTTTTTTTTGTTTTGTTTTTTTCTTGGTGCACAGATATAAAGAGTCTGGAGACAAAAATAAAGTGGAGCAGCTGCTTTACAATAAGACATAATATCAGTCATCATATTGTTGACCAGCAGCAAAAACAGCTGAAGATGTCTGAAGTAGAGGTCTTCACAGGTCCAAAATTTTCCGCCCGACCCAAAAACCAGTGGAAAAATCTCCCTGAATCTAATGTACCTCAATGTTTATTTCCTCAAAAAAAACAAAAAAAACAAGGGAGCTGAGCCAAATTACCCAGAGAACAATCTGACTGGAGCAGAAAGGGACCTGAGGGCAGTATAACCCAACCTGAAATAGACCTGAGGACAATCAGACCTGATCCAACATGCTCTCAATCTAAACAGACCCAAACAGCAAGAGAACACTGACAGCAGCATGATGCAACACCAATTAACAAGCAGCTTTCCTTTCATTTGTTTCTCACAGCAGAGAAAGCCTCCATTTTTCCTGAATTTCAATTCACACTCACTGTCTCTCTTCAGTCACCTGTGGTGAAGATGACACAGCACGTGATCTGAGCTAATAGGGAGTCTGCTCAGATCCATTCAGGTCTAAGACATTCAGACACACAGCCATGAACCCATCCCACTCAGGTCCTGGATCGGGTCTCAGGTCCTTGGATCTGAGTGGACCTGTGAAGACCTCCAGTGTTTAAATTTTGACCAGCAAGGATTGAAGTATTAGCCAAACACAACTCAGCACCTTGTATATTTTTAAGTTTTATTCATTGTAAGCAGTTCTTCCCTTTTTAAAACACCAACAGTCAAATTAGCTTGTGCAGCAGGTTTTACATAGACAGCCTGTCATGTTTGATCAGGGACCTGCTTTAACAAACACTCTCAACTGAATAATCAGCCTACGCACGGCCCTCTAATCAGCATGGGATCTGCACTAATAGGACTTCCTGTCCTGCAGCCTGAAATCATTTCTTCTCTCTCCCCTTGGTTTTTTTGTTTTTTCTGTCTTCATCAATATTCAGTTCAAATGTGCAATGTGCTTTGTTAGCGTGAAATATGAAAGTACTGATTGTGAAAACGGATAAAACAAAAACAGATTATAAACATCTATTTACTAATCATGACAGCCTGACATTAACAACAAATGTTTGCATGATAAATGATTCAAATGTGACTTCACCACAGGAACTTATTGGACATAACATTGTTTTTCATAGTTTACTGTCTGAAGCAGTGACAGGTTAAATGTGATAACAATCCATCATCAAATGAACTCTGTCAAATGACCGAGAACTTCTGCCGCACACAAGAGCTGCTGACGTTTCTCAAAATCTAGATCGTGTTTTCCATAAGAGGATGCTTTGATTCAGCAGTTTGCTTTGTTTCCTGTTGGAAAGAATGTTCATTTCATCTTTGACCTTCAGCTCCTTTTGACCATTTGCTGTCACCTGCAATTCTGAAATTCTTGCTGCGTTTACAAGACAAGTTACAAGTGATGCAATTCCATTCTTGCTGACATGTGGCACATACTGGATATGCATTGTGAACATAATATCACCTTAAAATGAAGGTGTTTTTGTGATGATTGTGATGAGACAACATGAACAATGTAACACAACAATGTAGTATTGATTGCAGATGCAAACAATACTGCAAACTATAACATGACTAAAAATGAATGTGTAAAAGTAGAGTGTCCTTCAAGTATAAATAACTAAATCCTGAATTATTTTAACTTGTAAACAATAACTCATTGCTAACCTTCAGTATAATAAATGTAAGCAGTATCAGAAAATAAAATGAGATGTTGTCATAATAAGAGCTTATCTTTGAAAGGTTATGATATTCCCTCCATTGCTAAATAGCCTCTATGATGCTATAAACTCTGAAGCCTAAATCCATCACCAGCCTGCTTTAAGATAAGAATTCCAACTGAAGTTAGTGTAGCAGCTAAGCTAACACCGTTTATACATCATAATAACAAGTCACCGCTGACAAAAACTTACTGCTTTGCTAATTTTACTTCACTGTTAGCATTTTCTGTCAACTAGCTAACGCTCCAGCTGAAATGATAATGACTGAGTTACTGTCACTTCCTGTTTGTTTTGTGTCTCAAATCAGCTAATTGGCTCTCCTCCTCCTGCACGGGACTTATGATTTTCTTCATATTCACTTGGATGTTTATGCTTTAGGTGGAGAAATTAATTTGTTGTGTTTCCACCTTTGTCTGTTAGCTGGTTAGCCTCGGCGCTGCACCTTTTCCAAACAACAGAGGCTGGACACGCCGCTACTGAGCACGCTTGTTTACTTTCTTCTTGTTGCGCATGATGTGAAAATTCATCAACGCATAATCATGCAGCAATATTGTGAATATCATGATGCGAGAAATTTTTATCATATAAAAAATTATGTTGGTTATGAGTAAAATGATATGGCACAGCTCTTGCATAAACAGTAAAACAACATGGAATCTGCTCTTGGATGTACGGGGGGAAACCATGTTTGTTTCATGGAATGTACTGACAATTTTCCTTTAATTTTATGCAGGAACAGAAAACCTGTAACTTTCTGTTTTGGCCCTCAGTCCTCAACGCTGACTAAATTCACACAAGAACATCTGATGTGTCGACTCTTCGTGTCTCACATACATGCTCAGGCAGCAGCATGATGATAAGATTTAGGTCAGGAGAGGAATTTTAAGTAGAGTTGAATAACAAACTTAAATCCAGTTTTTGTGATATGGTGGCCTAAGGTTTGGAGATCTACGCTTATTACAGGAAAGGACTTTTGCTTCAAATCCATTACCAGGGGAAAAAATAGCTATGGAAAGTGACAATAATCTGTATTTAAAAATCAAAACAATGAAAACCAGTACACAGAGGGACATATAAGATATTTAACGGATATTTGAACTGAAACCAATTGCAGTCGGGAAGGTAGGAAAAACAATTCTAATATTTACTGCTCCAGTAGTATGTTTAGAAAATGGTTGGCAGTAATGTAACACGTATGTGGGTTGTACTTATTGGGATCCAACATGCAAAAATCACCAGTATGCTCCTTTAAAAAACCCTGCTGAGCATATCTGCATATTACTCCCTCTGTGGTTAAATGAAGTATAGACGTGCGAGTCCACCTGTCTTCAGTCTGTCCGTGAACACAGAACACTGCTGCAGGACAGATAGAGAGGACAATTATCCACACACTGATCACCACAGAATGATGTAAGAGGATGTAACCGAACCACACCTGCTGTAACCTTAAAAAAAAAAAAAAAAAANAAAAAAAAAAAAAAAAAGAAATACAACACAGATACAAGAGCCAACTATGGAGATTATGCAGACCCCTGAACACACTTTGACTTCTCCTTGCACTTTAGCAGAGGTACACGCCCCCTTATGATGTCATCACACAGTTCCCACTTCAGGTCCTGCTATTTTCTGGTTCCAAACCAATTTACTTCTGATTGAAATGCTCCGAATGGTTCCACATTATGTTCAACCCATTCTACATTGACGGAAATGCCAAAACACTACTGATCTTCACCATGATGATGATGATGATGATTGGATTAAAGCACGGCTAACAAACCGCTGCTTTAGGTTCTGTGAACCTAAAGCTTTAGATATGTTAGGGATTTGTAGTTGTAAAACGTGCATTTAACATTTTACCTTTCAAATACCTGGAGACTTGCTGTATGTTCACGAGCAGCCTCTGTGTTTTCCCTCAGAGGACACACACCGTATATGAAATATGAGTCTACGTAAGCATTGTGTTAATAAATTCACTTATAATAAACCTCTCTCCTCTCAGACTCCAGAGTGGAAAAAGGAAGGAGAGGAAGGGAATGATAATGAAATGGAAATAAGGGGAGAAAAGACAAAGACAACGTGAAGAGAGAAAAGAAGCAAGTACAGATCATGTAAATCCCAGGATGTATTTGTGATGCATAAACATAGTTAATTATGACTTTATTCAATGAGAGCTATGTGGTTCGTTAGAGCATCAGCTGTCTTCTCTTCATACAGTACAATGCAGTATTACAGACATGACAAGATGCGAGCACACAGTCTATTTAAATATCTGTAAGGTTTTAACATATCTGACTAATTGTGACACGTATATCTCAGTCCTGAAAAGAAAAACACAGCGTGTTTATGAGTTTCATTAGCAAATCTGTGATCTATATAAAAGTTAACACCAATAACTTCTAGGGTGTGGTTTGGCCTGGTTCAGTCGGAATGGGAGTCGTTTCCCCCCTTGGTATGGCTTATTTGTGCAGGACTGAACATAACAGTCATACCTGGGTGCAGACCAAAACCACCGTGCAGAGGCGGCTGTGAGGAGGCAGCCTCGGTCCAGCTGAGAATGAACTCTGGAGCGGCTCATTTCTGTGTGAACATGATTCATTACTGATCTGTTGATTGATCTAGAAGCAAAGAATTTTAATTCAAATAGTTTTAAAGAAATATAGTATTTTTTTTTTTTTTACATGCCCTCTAATAGCAAGGCTGAGCAGAATCTGCAGACCACTAATTAATTATTAAGACATAAATTCATTAACTACATCCATCCTGACACTGTCATTAGCTGGTTTAAGTTGTAGACGTACCATGATCTCCAGCAAGATTTTTAAAAGTATGCAGATACAGAGTAAGTTTAGTATATGTGTGTGTGTGTGTGGTTTTATCTTGCCCTAACAGAGTCCCTGACTTATGACAAGGAATCGAATCATCGGCTTGACTCTCACTCTACTTCACTGCTCATCACATCATCAGAATTGACAGCTCACATCAAAGCTGAGTGAAGCTCAACTCTCTCTCTCTCTCTCTCTCTCTCTCTCTCTCTATCTCTCTCTCTTTTCATTTTCCTATTTTCTTCCATTTGTCATGCAGGCATACTTTTTAATTTCAGCTACTTTAAGCATCTTTATATGCTTTGCCCTTTTCCCATAAATTTAATAACTTAATGCTCATCCATCATTTATGCAAGTCAAGGTCAAACATCCCATGCGTCCTCTATTATTGTATTCTGACACATTTTTACTGTTGTATCTAAAAGACTATTTCAGTGTTGTCTAAATTCTGTCTGTCAATTTAAAAAAAAGGGAAGCTAAATGATTAGATAAACGATTCATCAGAATAATATGTTTTTAGACCAGATCGTTTGCTCTGGTCTGAATCGGGACTAAATTGTTAAATGCTGCATTTACTGCTTGGTTTGGTTCGGTTTCACACGGGAAAACATCCAACCAAATCAAAATATTTTAGCAAAAGTCATGTGAGAACACTCGCTCTGCTCATTGGTCAGAAGGCAGGAGAAAGAAAATCAAAACAGGAAAAAAGTTTAACATGGAACAAAGATGGAATTGAGATATTTTTCTAACCATAAACAGAAGCTGAATTTGATTTCAAGACGTGTGGAAAACCACACGTTACATCACATGATGTGAAGATGTGCTGCCTTCAGATGCTGAACAGGAGAATGGAGTAACATACTGAGAACATACAACCACACGCTAACCTTCAACATGTTCATCTGAACACGTTAGGTTCGATTGATGAAGCATCCATTTGATTCACTAATCGAGAACAATCTCTGCTTCTAGATCAATCAATAGATCAATGGTTGCTCTGTAGTTTGAAAGCATGGATCACGTCCAGATCACAAATGAACTGCTCCAGAGTTCATTTGGAACCACACGAAGGCCGTCTCCTCAAAACCATCTCCGTTTGGTTTGGGGCAGCACCCAAGTGTGATTACTGTCTTCAGATCTGCACAAATGAACCACATCAAATCCAGATATTTTACCAACATGGAGCTCAGCCAAAATGGCACCCAACCCTACAACTATCCCATTAAGACATGAAGCCTTTAAATACACGAAGACTTGTGGAAAACTTCAGTGTCCATCCTCCTCACATTTGCCATTTCAGTCTCCTTTTCCCTTCTCTGTTATACTTTGATTTAATACCAATACCCATGATGCTCTCTCTCTCTCTCTCTCTCTCCCTCTCTCTCTCTCGCTATGTATTAATATGTTCATGATTATGCGAACAGATCTTGCAGAATTACATGAAAAATGGTTTATGTGTGCATGCATTTCTCCATGCAGCATATTGAAGTAATCTGTCTTGTGTATGATCCAGTGATTATGATCCTGTTGAGCAACAGGGAGAGTGTGTGTGTGTGTGTGTGTGTGTGTGTGTGTGTGTGTGTGTGTGTGAGAGAGAGAGAGAGAGAGAGAGAGAGAGAGAGAGAGAGAGAGAGAGAGAGGACCTGAGGGCTTCAAATAAAATCAACATTATACTGGCAGAGGGAGCCGAGGACGGCAGATGTTGGATGAGATTTAGAGAGAGAGAAAGAAAGAGAGAGAGAGAGAGAGAGAGAGAGAGAGAGAGAGAGAGGTGATGAGACGGAGAGAAAGAGAGGGAGAAAGCTCTTCCTCTCTTCCTGCTCTACTAACTGTAATGAATAAAATCAAGTCGATACTAAAATGGAAATCACTTCAAGCTTTTCTGCTATTATGCTTTCATTCCTTCTTTCATCTTCTTTTCAAGATGATCGTTTTCAGTCACACAGGTAATGTCAGGGTGACGTGACCTTTGACCTCCCTGCATCTATACAGAAAGAGGATTTTATAAAAGCTGAAAATGAATTTTCAAGTTCAAAATTGTTAATATTTCTAAGCTGATTTCCTATTGTTATGCTACATAATATTGTTGGACAGGTTACAATCCTAAAGACTTTTAAAAATGTATTTGCCTAAATTTACACAAAATAAAATAGATTGGATTTGCATTGGTATCTTAAAGCCTGTTTAAACCCTGATTCAAATGGTTATTTTTCTATTTCTGTATCCTGTATACCTCCAGAAACACCATATAGTATCCTCAAATGAAGTTTACATCAATAACTGAAGTATTTAAACGAGTTATACTTTGCCTACATTATCATTTGAGGCTGTTTTAAGCCATATTTCAGGTTCATGAGAACTTTAGTCTATTTATTCTATTTGTGAAAACAAAAAAGCATGGAAGATTCACAGTTTCTTCTCCTTCTGTACTAAACTACATAAAACACGCTTAGACTTATCAAACCTGGATTAGATGAACATGGCTGCCTAAAGTTGGTTATAAACCATTAACAAACCCTTTATTCTGTTCCATTTGCCAAAACTTTAAATTATACAATGTGAACTTTGTGTAAACCACAACATTCTCTGAGAAAGTAGCTGACCTCAGTTCCAGCCTTCTGCTAAAATATATGATAAAATAAAATGTTGTGGAAAGTTTTAAAATGTAAACCCTGATGTTCTCCTCACTTTCAAATTAAACTCTGTGTATCTACCATACATGCAGCATCTACTTGTTCTGCTATTTCATTTAAAATATACTGTATAAGGTCTTGCCAAATAAAATATTTATACAATTTTTATAACTTTTTAAAAGATAACCTACTGCATCAAATGGAAGAATTCAATATGTTTGTGCTTCATCTTGTATACATTTCTCCATAATTCTCAACATATTTGGTATCTTGGGAAACTGTGTCAGACTCAGATTTTATAGGGTTCAGCAAATTTTGAACATTTTTACATCTAAATGATTGTCATATATGAATTAGGACAGAATTGTTTATAAAATATAAAAGTAATCAAAATCTATAACTTATAGATGAATCCATTTGCTGATTTATATATTTGGGTTCTTTAGTAACATAACCATTAATGCAGTGACACAATTTGACTTTGGCCAGAATTATTTTTCATTTTAACATTTTAATCGCACATACACTTATGCACACAGTTGCATCAATGCAGAACGGGTTCCGATCCAATTCTTGAATCTAATTTGGAGCAATTTGGAGCATTTTGACTAAAAATAAGTTAGTTCAGAACCAAAACAGTCGGTTCCTGTTTGGAACCAGAAAAACCATGTCTTCTTCAACATCTGAAGTTCTAACGTGGAGCCATGTTCCATGTTCAGATGTTGAAAAATTAAGAAAAAAAAATCAAGAATTTTCAAGAATCACTTGTCTTTTTCTTGATTGGCTGTTACTTTACAGAGTAAGAACTTTAATTCAGTGCAGGAAAACAAAAACAACAAAACTTCCCTCATTACCACTGCTGAGGTGCCTTTGAGCAAGGTACTAAACCTACAACCAGCAGTGGATCTGCTCATTTGTCAGCAGGTCAGCCTGTGGTTGTGTTGAGCCCTCAGCTGTGAATGTGTGTAACCGTGTGTGTGTAGCAGGTTGCAATTGTGTTCAGTAAAACTACCATTAATCTGATTAAATAAAGATTAAAAAAAAAAAACATTAAAATAAGCTAACAGAGGGAGAAGTGTGGCTGTATCCATAAACAGCTGATGATTTACAGTCCAGTTTAAGCTAAAACTTCACATGAACTTCCTCTCAGTCTGTTACAGCTGACGTTGTTTTCCTTCTCCAGGCCATCTGCGAGCCTCAGAATGCTGTTAAAAATGTTTGGAAGAAAAAATGTCTGTTCCATCAACTTTTGTCTTCCACGCTGAACTCGCCGCCCCTCCTCCACCGCAGCCACCCACTGAAAATCAGCAGAGAAATCCCACCAGAGACTGCAGCTTGTCTCTGGTGGGAATACAGCAGAGTCGGTGCGCTGACTGTCTGTGTTTGGGCCTCTGGCTGAAGAATCCAGACCTTGTCGGGTTTACCATCGAGAAGGTTTAGATGTTTTGATTTTCCAAATGTTTTTACACTTGTGATACATATAAAATATATTTGAGCTTCAAGAGGAGGAATATGCAGGTGAAGAGGCTGGTTTTCCTTAACCCTGTAAAGCCTGACCCATGAAATAATTATCAGAAAATTCTATTTTTTTGCAATTTATTTCTTTATTGAACCCTTTAACAAACTCCAAAAAAAAAAAAAAAAAAAANTTTTTTTTTTTTTTTTTTTGCATATATAATTTTTCATCATCATCATCATCATCATCAGGCATTTATTTAACTCAACAGGACTTAAACTGGAACTTTTTTTTTTTAGATACACTATAATAGGCGTTTTGGTCAACAACTGATCATGTTAATGATGTAGGTCTCAAAAAATCATGTATCAAATGTGTCACAAATGGTGTGATAGGTTAAAGAAATGCACTCAAAGCTTTTTCACTGGAATGTTTCCGCTCTTCAATCACTGGATCACACACAAGACAGATTACTTCAAAACACTTAGACCTCCTCACTGACACTAGATGCGCTCATGATGGTGTGAAACGTTTGGACAGAAGAGCCTTCAAGGAAAACATGTTACTGCAGCCACTTTCAACTCATCATATCCAGGACAATAAATATTACATAAAGCCTCTTTAGCCGCAGCTGCTGCCTGATAGGAACTTCCTCTGGGATCCAGCATCAGCACGAGTGCTTTTACTCAGTCTGCATAAATTTTGTTATACTGAGCTCATTCTCTCACTCAGCATCAAACACAATAGGATTCGTTCATAAAACACATTAACGTGTATGCATGTAGTGTTGTGCAATTATGTTTCCTCACTTGTTATTTGCATGGATGGACAGATGGATGGTCAGAATGATTGACAGACATTGCCTTCATCCATTATCTCTGCCCCCTTAAGGCTAGTTTAAAGCCAGTGATTTTGCATATTTGACCACAATATATACACCCCACATTACTGCCAACCATTTTCCAAAACATACTGCTGGAGCGGTTAAATATCAGAATTGTTAAATATTAGAACTGTTTTTCCTATTTTCCAGACTACTGTTTTAGAAAATGGTTTTCGTAATGATTAAAGTGGGTGAGTAGAAAAATGTGATGTAACTGCAGCCAAAATCGCCGCGGTCGCATTTGAGGCTAGCTCCCAAGGTTACGCACCACTCAAAATTTGAAACAATGCAGATGCGTCCACGCAACATTAATGAGCCTTCAACGATGACTGGCCAATTGAAGAGGTGCAGAGGAAGGAGAAATATAGGGAAAAAGGGAGAGAATGAGACAGAAAGACAAACAATGGCAAACAGCTTTGACAAGCAACTGGCAGAGGAAGAGAGAAAGTATCAGCAAGACTGTCAAATGGACTGTCAATTCCTGGCAGGAGATAGCCAGGAATTATACATGACTGATATTTGAAGGCTACAGAGAAGACCAAACCAAGAAGTGAGGATCTCAGAACTGAAGTGTGCAGTCGTCATGAAAGCGTGAGAACCGTGAATGCCAGAACACGCACATTGTACTAAGCATGCACCAGGTATTATACTGTGCGGGGTCACGGGGACTGGAACCTATTCAAACATTTATTGGGCAAGAGAAAGGGAACACACCTGCACAGGTGTAAAAACACAGACGGGCAAATTTAGAGTTTCCAATTCACCTAATCTGCATGTCTTTGGACTGGGGGGAGAAGAGGAAGCACCTGGAGGAAACCCAGCAGACACTGAAAGACCTTCGCCGGATATGAATCCAGGAGCTTCTTACTGTGAGGCAACAGAACAAACAAAATAACCAGATTATTAGCCAAACAAAAGCTTCATTTCTTATCTTATCTTTAATTTAAGTATAAAGCAGGTTTCCACAGGGATGTAAGATTTAAAGGGGGAGTTAAACCTTCAGTTAAAGCTCTACCCGCGGGCTGACCTCACACCTTTCAGCTAGTTCGTTTTTTTCTGTACCCCCCTGTGGGTTTGATAATGTGTGTTGCATGTAGCTGAGCCCTTTTGACCCTGCAGCCTGACATTCATCGCCGTGATTCATCCGTGTCCCTGTGAGTTGCTTTCACCAGGAGCCAAATTTACCAAATCAAGAAGAAGGAAGTAACTATAGTACATTTACTCAAGTACTGTATTTATAGACAGTTTTGAGGTGCTGATACTTTCTACTTTTCCTCCACTACATTTATCTGACAGCTGCAGTTTAGTTACTATTTTCTTTGCTGATTCATATTTTATATTGAACACGAGCTCATGAATTCATGACCTTTGTTGGGTAAAAATAATAATAATTTTTTTTTTTTTAAAAAAGCATTATTTCACCTCATTGATGATGCATTTATGACTTCATCAACATAAGTCATGTGATCAGGCTTCTTCTCTGTTTGTTAGAATCAAGGATTTCCTAGCAAAACGAAAAAGAAAAATGGTGGGTTTGGCAGAAATGTCAAGATGTTTACAAGACAGAATTTGGCGTCCTGTCTTGTAAAAAGTGTTTTATAGTGCAGCATTTTAGCAAATACAAGCCAAATGTGATGAAGAGTAAAACTGCAGACAGGTGGAATCCGGCCCAGAATAATCAAGCTTAGAGAAGAGAAGAAGGTGTCCAAGAAATGACAGAGACATGGGTTTGGAGGACATCCAGAGAGAAAAAGAGAGAGAGTGTGTGTGTGTGTGTGTTGGTGACATGTCTTGGCTGTGGATGTCACGACCACAGACCGTGAACTGCTGCAATTGTGACATCTACATCGAGCATCTTCCTCCCAGCTGAAGCTCCCAGAGCCAAATTCTTCATAATCCAGCCCAAGCTGTCTGGAAGCTGCATTAAATCTAAACACACACACACACACACACACACACATACAGAGAGAGAGCGAGAGAGAGAGAACTCAGTCCATCATCCTCCAGCTATCACCATGTGATTCCCGCTAATATAAAGTGAGACATTTTCCTCCCACATGAAGCTTAAAATAATGAAAAGCAGATGTTTCCCTGAGGCCATCAAATCTGAAATATGAAAGGAAAAGTTACGTCAGGTGTATCGGCAGAAGACACAGACACTTTCATCCATGAAGCACAAATCAGCCATTTAAACGGAAGGACGAGCTGGATTTACTCAAGTACTGCAGTTTTGAGTTTGAGATTTCGGCTTCTGACAGAATTTGTATTGTGAAACCTAATTTTTCGGCAATACATTTCAGAGAATTATTGTAGATTTTACTCAACACATTTGTTTTTCTTAAATCTTTCTATTCTTTCTCTTCTGTCTACCTTCTTTCCTTCATTCTTTCCCTCTGCTCTTCATTCCCCCTTCCCTCTTTTCCCCATCTTTCTTTCTTTCTTTCCTTGCTTTTTCCTTCTTTTTCTTTCTCTTGTTTTCTCTCTCCCTCATTCCTCCTTTTTCTCTCTTGTTCCATCTTTCTTATTGAATGTCTTTCTCTTCCTTTGTTTCCATTCCTTCCTTTACACACTTTCTTTTTCATTTTCACAATGTCTTAAATTCTTTTCTCCCTTCCCTCGTTCTTTCTTTAACTGATTTTTCTTTAGTAAAACTAGACTCTGACCTTCACATTGTTTCATACCTGTTTTTCCAAATACTTAAGTAAAAATCTATTTTTCCTTGTAATGTAGTATTTCCACTGCAGTGATGTTACTTTTATTGGATTTATGATGGAGTTACTTCTTTCACCTTGCAGCCATCTTTCTGCCATCTGAGCATGAAGACATCAAATGTCTCTTGTGGTGGAAACACCTCCAGTCATCACAGTCTAATATGGACGTCTCACTTCAAACTGTCTTTGCAAACACACGTCACAGTCACGTGTGTCTGCAGGCTGATCCACGGAGAGCACACACAAGAAAATGTCAATAATACTTCTGTCAGTGTGACTTCTTCCTGCCCCGTGGGGGGAAGAGAGAGAACCACTCATCTGTTTCCTCTGTTTGCATCGGCGGATGAGTTGTTACAGTTTGGTTTCACACTGAAAAATGTCAAGAAAACCAAAATATGTGAAACAAAAGCGATGCGAGAGTTCCACACTGGAGTGTAATTGCTGTGTTCTCTGTACAAAAGTGTAGTACCAAGAGGGAAAATGTACCTAAGTCCGATTCATGTGGACTAAACCATGTAGTTGTGAAGACACCTTCAGCGTCCTGCTTGCTGCATGTATCGCCCCTGTCGTGGCGAACCTGTGGTCCACACCAAGAAACTCACATGGAGAGTTTCTTTTCTGGCTCTTTCTGAAAGCTATTCCTGCGTTATTCTCTCTATATCTCTGAAAAATGTCAACATTACAAGTAGGGCTGGACGATATGAAAAAAAATGATCACGATATACATTTTTTTTAATATTGATCGATATCGATATATATTACAATATAAATCATGGCTGCATTTCAAGTCACTTGAACTTAAGTTTTATTTTCACATTTTCTTAATGCATGTACTGAACATAAAAAAATAACCAACAATTGTATAAACTGAAAAACTGGAACTGAACTGAAAAATCCCTCTTTTTCAACAGTCCGTATTGGCATCATATCTTTTCCAAAAAAAAAAAAAANAAAAAAAAAAAAAGAAGCTACAGCACGTGTGATCTTTGTATCTTTTTGTTTTTTTGGTTGTATGGTGCGACGGCAGAAAAAGCAGACTGTATGGTAGCGTGTTGGTGAGGAGCGTCTCCTCCCAGGGGACAGGTTTGAAGCTGCTGCTGTGTGACCCTGTAAGATGGCAGCGCTTCAGATGGTAAAATAATTTGCTGTACAGCCATGCTTTGTCAGCATTGGTTTCCTTTCTTCGTCATCATTTGATTTTTTTTTCCCTCTAGAGTTTCATCGCTTTCTGACATCTTTGTCGGACTTTTGCTCACATATCACCACCACGTGTTCACAGGCGTTTAGCTAAATACTGCTTTGAGGAAGTGGGCGGGCTGTTATTATAACACTGCCACCTCATTGGCTAGCTTGTTCCAGTTCTGACACGCTATTGGCTGTTTGACCTGTCATTAACTTACTATATTCAAGCACTATTTTCTATTGGTTTTATATTGACGTCCTCATTTTTATATCTAAGACTTTTTAATATTGTGATGCGACTTTATATTGTTTATACAGGCAGTCCCCAGGTTACAAACACCCGACTTACGAACGACCCATACTTACGAACGGACCGCCATAAAGTTTATTAAATTAAAAAATTTGAGTTACATACAACGATTTGTAATAATGAACGCTGCACTACTTTATGACACACGTCAAAACAAAAGAATACCGCTTCCGTCATGCAAGACCTCAAGGAGCAAGAATAAGTGTTAACCTACATGTTTTTTTATACCCCTCCCCCCCCCAANCTCTCTCTCTCTCTCTCTCTCTCTCTCTCTCTCTCTGTTTTAGGATATCTGGAAGTGTTTCTTTAATGTTTCTTATATGCATAGAAAGGTAAAATATATACGCTAGATACGCACCTTACGTAACTGTTCCAACTTAGGTACAAATCCTACTTATGAACAGTCATGGGCACAGAACTAGTTCGTAACCCAGGGACTGCCTGTATCATCCAGCCCTAATTCAGTATGTGAATACACAAACATATACCAAAAATCATTGTTGAACATCTGATTCAATCCAAAACCATAAAAATCTAGAGTCTAAAGTCATCTAAGTAAACGTTCTTTGTAGTTTTGCATCTTTAAATGGAAAATCAGTGGACAAGTACATTTAAAAAACTACTTTTGACTCCATACTACTCTTTAACTCACCTGCATGGAGACAGAGCAGTAAATCACTCCAGTTGTGATAACTTTCCACACTCCTCAGAGGGCTGACCACTGTGAGTTTTTGAGTGTGATAAGCTTTCAAACTCAACTTCCCGGTTCGTTGTTCATCTTCTCAGCCTTATTCCAGCAACACACCCACACAGACAAACCCTCCTCATTTTTTTTTTATCTGAGCACTATTTCAGGTCAGAACATGCCTTAACAGAGAGATTAGATTCCATAGCTCATAAAATGATGTCAGTGACTGCCTCTTCACAAAGCCATAACCAGCCCATCCTGCACTGCTAATGTATTAAAGCTTTCTAAATCACTTACCTGGTCAGGAGCTCCTGCCCTTCATTACAAGCTCCACCAAATTCAGCAGGGAGCAACATCAAAGGGACATTACACATATCATAAAGGCTTCAAATGATTAGAACAGACTTCAGTTACACTGAGTACTTAACCGTTTACTGACCCCTATGTCTGGAAAACTGAATTTTCCCATTTTGACAAGAGGCCGCGGCACCTAATAATACTGGATAAAAGAATATTAAACACAGTTTAACTCAGAACAGCCAGACAGACCTGGTACTCCAATCCAAGTCATAATCCATCAACGTTTTAAATAAATAAATGTCTCTCTTGGCTCATTCTTGGAAAAGGCTTCGATCACCAGGAAGGCTGCATTTGAGGGTCGCTCACGAGGTTGCTCACTACTCAAAATTTGAAACAATGTGGATGGCATCTTTATTGTTGTCTTTATTATTTATGGGTTCCCATTAGCTCCCGCTTCAGCGGTCACTAAGCTTCCTGGGGACCAAAATTTTAAAATACAAAATTTTATAGCCAAAAGTAGACTTAAAACATTCAAACAAGAAATCTAACAATAGCATAGTAATAAAACAAATACAAATAGAATGAATATCTATAAAATCATCACCGGATGCAAGATCTCCTGTTACACCAATTGATCATGAATAGCTAAACAAATAACACAAGCAACAACACCCGAGCATGACCCAAAAACAGCAACAAAGCATCAATCAATCAATCAATCAATCAATCAATTATATTTGCATTTTAAAGGATTTCTTGCTTGTTTCCTAAAAATATAAATACTTATGTGTTGTTTAAGAGATTCTGGACATTCCATGCCACATAGGACCTATAAATAACTGAGTGTACTAAGAATTTAGTTTTAAACCAAGGAAGCGATAAACTGTTTTTACCACTATGACAAGTCTGATAGGGATGTACTTGATTTGAGTATTCTAACTCATCNTAAACTGTTTTTACCACTATGACAAGTCTGATAGGGATGTACTTGATTTGAGTATTCTAACTCATCATGTAAAAATTTAGGAGTTTTCACAAATAGTGATTTCAACAGAAAAACTAACAAACTAAATTATAATCTAGTTTTGACCAAAAGCCAGGATAATCTATTATGCATATTAATAATGCTAGTATGATAAGAGCATCTTAGGATCAGTCTAGTTTATTTTGCATTATTTGTAATTTATTGAGATCTCTTTGATTTGCGGTGGACCAAATAATTGGAAAATACTCAAGATGAGATAGCACCAATGAATAACTTCTTTCTTAATAGCCAAAGTGACAAAACCCAAACATTTCCTACTGATAACAATTCCTCTTCCCATTTGTCTGTACAACATAAATGTGATTTGATATCTTAAAAATATCTCAGCTATTTTTTCTCAAAGTATACAGTAAAGTATTTGCGGTGGTGACATACAGCATCTCAGACTTCATCAACAGGGCGTAGGTGGGGTGGGTGTTTCTACTCATTTTACAAAGCTGCATAGTCAGCACATTCTGTATATTAAACTCTTGCAGGAGAATTTGCCTTTAACGGTGCGTTTTGTAAATAAGATGACAATGCAACAGTAGAGCTATTATTCTGATCCAGTCAGTCAGTCCCCGGAGATGTTTGTGTGCTGAAATGCTGCTGACTCTGTCGTTTGTCTTTGTTCCAGACTCTGAATCTTCTGTGTAAGTTTGTCATTTTCATCAAGAATAAATCAGTGCAACAAAACAGCTTATTGCTTCAGTTTTTGCCTTTGGCCACAAGGAGTTAGCTGCTAATGCTACTTCCAAATCACAGTTGGTGCCAGAGTGTCTGTGTGTGTGTGTGTGTTGCTGCTGTGGTTGCTAACCATAGCAGCAATACAATGCAAACTTACATACATTGAAACTTAAGACAATAAGTCAATTTGTACAATATCATAACCAGAGGTAGGCACTAACAGAATAACAGACCCATTAGTTTTTTTTTTTTTTTTACTGTAACGGATCGGTAACAGAATTTACTTTTTTGGTCTGCTACTCTACTTTTTGCTCCGCTCAGCTTCATTTGTATCACTGCTATTGGTTCTGAAGACACTGAACAGCAGACGGTGATGTCCCACCACACACTCAGCTGGAGGATCATCACAGCCACAAGGAGCTGGAGCAGCAGCATCAGGTACTAATACCTACCAGATTATTATGGTTTATTTTTCCGAAGTATTGTTTTTGACTTTTTTTTCTGAAAGTAAACAAGTACCAGTGTCTGGTGCTTAATAAGTACTAGGTTCAATTCAATGTGTACTTAAATTACAGACTCTTGGAGAACGTCCCCTGGGTGCCACCACCGCGGACCTGATGCGCGTCTTTGCGCATCAGGCCAAGCACGGCCATCCTTTCCAGCGCCTCTTGGAGCGCCTCTTCTCCATGGGAACTCATTTTCCTCAATAAATAACGTTACAAAGATTATATGTATTTAGTGGACTTGCTTTTCTAATGTTTCTTTGTGGTCAAATTAATGTGTGTGATCGCGCAAGACACATGAATACATTTATGTTTTAATATAAATATAGGCATATAATAAATATAGCCTAATAATATGCCTGTAATTAATTACTAATTAATAATTACAGGGCAANGGCATATAATAAATATAGCCTAATAATATGCCTGTAATTAATTACTAATTAATAATTACAGGGCAAATGCCAGCATGCCGAGGACATGGAGGACGTCAAGGAGTGAACCTCATCTCCGATAAGCTCCGTTTTTAACCTTTTTAAGCGCTTTATTTTTATTTTTTTAAATTTTTCTTCCCTTTGTATAATAAAAAAATGTGTTTTCTGACTTTATTTAATAAAAGTAGTGGAATAACGGAGTAATGATAATTTCTGTTATTTCTGAGATGGAGAAACGGTCTAACAGATAACAAAGTTACTTTGACTAACAGAGTAACGGGTAACGAAGTTACTTTTTTAACTAACGTTGCCCACCTATGATCATAACTAAAGTTAACATACTGGAATCAGCGGTGTGTGTTTTAGACCACCGGCCTATCAGGATGTTCTTTCAGTTTCTGTAAAAGTTAACTGAGACTCATCTTTTAACAAAGTGGTTCACTTCACTCTACAATTCACACCTGTTTAGATATTTAAAGTTAGTTCAGTTTGAAGCAGGTAAGTGTGAACACAGCATGGATTTTGCATTTGGATTTGTGTAAGATTATCTTGTCGCGTACTGTGACAGAGCAGCAGCTATTGATCCGAAGCTGAGAGAGAGAAAGGTGTGTGTATTGCTAACTATAGCTGACAAGCATATCCACACACACACTTTGTTTCTCACACTCATATCAGGCTAAAGTACTGCCAACTATATCAGACAGGTAGCTCTTTTTCTCTCTCTTTTTCCACTTTCTCTCCCACTTACACAAACATCAGACGACAGCGCTGCCAACTTCTGTAGACAGGTACCTTTTTACTCACACTTTCACACTCGGACACATACACAACAAAATACACAACAAAATACACATCCAACCAAAACACACCTGAGAATCACAACACAGTGGACAGGTAGACTTTTTCTTTCTAAAACACTTTGCACATGAACTGTTGAACCGTGTGTTGAATGTGGACATCTTCAACCATTGCAGCAACACACCACAGACACACACACACACACACACACACACACACACACACACACACACACACACACACTCTTTCTTTCACGCTGTTTCCTCATGATGGTCCAACTACTTGACCACAGTGGACAGGTACCCTCACTCTTGCCCTTGCTGTTACTTTAAAAGTCCGTCTCCATGCCTCACTATATGTTCCACTTGCTCTAACCCACACACACGCACACATACACACACTGTACACTAATGGTGTTTTTGGCAAACAGCTTCCTTTACCTTCTACTTTTGCCTTTGCTTTGACTTTTCCTCTATTTTAATTTTGTTTTGTTTGCCTCTCTCTCTCTCTCTCTCTCTCTCTCTCACACACACACACACACACACACACACACACACACACACATGCTATAATAAGAATGTAGCATTTTGCATAAGAACATTTTGTCAATAACACATATGTAACACTTTTCCTAATTTCAATTTTATATAATTCACTTTAAGAATGTGAGACAATCCACACCTCTAAGGATCCACAGACAGCCGTCTAACCTCTAAGCTAGCAATGTGCATAATATAAAAAGGTAACGGGAGAAGACTCCAGCAACACTTGTTGTCTTGAGAACAGCTTTATTAAAAAAAAAAAAAAAATTATCTGCACCCCTGAATATAAAGAACAATCACTCTTTGCATAACAGTTCAGATAATGGTTTAACTGTGCAGTATTAATGCTAAAGCTGCATGAACTGAATTGAAATCACATATTTGAATAAAGTCCGTTGTCCTGTATGCGCCCGCAGCAAACAGCATGTAAAGCCGCATTCAGGGACATCAGGGATGTGAGGGGACAACATGAGATAAGTTTACTCCTCATGTCCTATAAACACGGCTAAGCCTCAGGCGCATATGTGCACCAGACATACATGTCACATAAGATCAAACAGCATTTGAGGATGGCTCCAAGCTGTGTCACCACGGTTCATTTTTACATTGTAAGGACATGTGTACTGTATCGGTGCCATAATGAGAGAGAAACCCGCATGTCTGCAGTTTTATTCATAAATGTGCCGCCAGGATGGATTCGGTTCACTGTCAGCTCATATTCAAGGGCTTTTGATTAGCTTGGTGCTCTTTTTCAGCACTGCCTGCTTGCCATTTATACAGTAACACACACACACACACACACACACAAACACACCTGGGAAACGAGCTGCCACAGTTCGACTGGTGGATACTGAGCATTTGCAGTGGAGATACTAGGTGTTAAATATCTTGCTCAAGGACACTCGGAGTTAAACTCTTTTAATCTTTTCCCGTCAGACAGGAGAGCTGTTTTTAGACATGAGCTGTATGTGAGTCTTGTATATATACGTACATGTAGATGGATGATGATGACAGGCATTATGTATTCACACTGCAGCCTGTTAAATAGGTTGCTTATGAATAACAGATGAGTATGATGCATCAATGTACACAGGCCCTTCAAGCATGTCAGCAATGTTCCAAAGAGCAATCTGCACCGTTTAGTTGCCAGGTCCCATGTTCTGTTCTCCATCCATGGCCTGAATGCAAAAACGTGGCATGATAGTGAAAAAGATATTAAGTATCTAGAAGGTTGAAGTTGAGTCACTGGACTGGAAAAAGAACAGCTTCCAAACATTTTGCTGTTCATCTGAAAGGCTTCTTCAGTTCTAAATATAGTAGGGACAGTTAGCAATATTTGTTCCCAAAAGACGCCCATCAATGTGACAGTTTTGCTCCATTGTGAAATGCAGGTGTGGTTGAGTACCGCTACCTGTTTCTCCGTTTTGACATAAATGGCCTCTTTTAGACCCTTCTGGAACTGTCCTCTCTGTCTAAAATATGGACATTTGATCCTCAAAGCTGAGTTTCTTGTCCTGTCCACTAGAGGCCGCTCTCCTGTGCTGTGTCACGTGTCTGTGGAGGGGCTGTTTGGTCTCACCAATACACAAATCTGTACAGTCCTCGCTGCATTGAACAGCATACACAAGGTTGCTCCGCTTGTGTTTGCAAAAGTGATCTTTCGGGTGTTGCTGGTTTGAAAAATGCTGGAATGTTATGTTTGGAGAAAATCCTTCAAAATTTCTCCGACACACCTGCTGAAAAAGCCTTTTCAAATTCCGTGTTCCAGTCCAGTGAATGAAGATGTGGCAGGAGAATCTTTAAAAGATGCAGGAAATGTAAACTCAGTCAAACTGTGTTTGTGTATCAGACAAATTGAGAAACCTTCCAGTGTATGATCTCAACATCATGTCACATATAATTGGCTGTGTGTCGCTGTTAGCTTGGCAGCGCTCCTGTACATGCATGTTGAATATGTATAGCTGTCACTCTGCTTTCAGTTACAATCCATCACGTCCTGTACGTATCATTTATGCACATCCACAGTTACACGCCTCCTGTGGAAACTGTCACCTCACATATGAATTCAGCTGCATTCACCATGATGGAAACTGATTTTCCCTGTATTAAATATTGTTGTCTGTTAATAAAGTCAATAAAGTCAACAACTATTAAAGATGTAGTTTTTTTTCCTTTTTTTTTTTTTTTTCATTTCACTATCATTAAATTAACATTTACATATAAGAACAACATAAGAAACCTAAGGATGTTTTCACATTTACACAGTTTAATCCAGTGTGATCAGACTAGGACTCATTTCCCTCCTTGATTTGTGCACATCTGACCACAACAATCACATTTGGGTGTGAACATGACCGTTCATGCGTTGAACGGTCATGTTCACACACGGTCATGTTCACATGACCGTGTGTGAAATGACTGCTCCTTCTACATTCATGTTAGCAGGTGAAACATCGAATTTTAAAGTGGATGTATCACCTGAACATTTGATTTTGAAAGAATGGTTTTCAGTAACATGTATGTGGGTAGTATTTATTGGGCTCAAACATGCAAAATCATTGGTATGGTCCTTTAAATGTATTGCTTCATGTACAACACAGTAGTGGAGTGTAGAATATGACTAATTCCCTTCAAAACTTTTTTCATAATTTTTCAGACAAAACAGCAGCTGAAATTCAAAGAATTAGTCACAGAAGTGTTTTATATTGTCAACAAAAGGCTTAAATTACATGCTGTCCTTTGAAGTTACATTTTAATCGTTTTTCTTAGTCATAAGATACAAACTGGCTTGTTTTTCTACAGCTGTAGATATTCTCTTTTTGTGTAAAAGAAATCATTTAGTTCTCAATTCTAGAGCCAATTATAAACTTGCCAGATTTTCATCGGGGAATTCAGAAAAAGGAAATGTCTGAGTGCTTTCTGCAAATTTCACCCTGATTCTCTTCATGTTTCTTTGATGGATTAATTGAGGCTAAAAACAAAAAGAAAGCTGTGTTTTATTTAAAGCCCCAGGCTAACAAAGAGATGGATGATTTTTTTTTTTTTTTTTTNTTTTTTTTTTTTTTTTATCTGAAAGGTTTGATCAAACTTAAATAAAGATGACAGATCAGGTGTGTGTATATGCGTGCGCCTGCGTGTGTGTATACATTAATGTGCAATCGGATGGCAGAGAAAGAAATCAAGAAGAAAAGCAAATCTGGGTGCCTGTGTGTTCATAAACGTCTATGCATATATCCGTGTGTGTGTGTGTGTGTGTGTGTGTGTGTGTGTGTGTGTGCAGAGGCAGTGGGAGTTTTCTCGGTTGGAGCCTGTTGCTGCTTGACATGACAGTGCTGTGATAAGTACTAATGAGGACACAGGAGAGAACATGTCATTACAGTCTAAATAAACAGATCAACACATGCCGGAGATGAAATACCGGTTTATAATACCGTACAAACACACACACACACACACACACACACACACACAGAGCAAGATTGAAGAGTATTTATAAGCAGAGCAAATTTCACCAGTGCCTCTTGATGTTGGTGGAAGAAATCTGTTATTTAAAGGAGACGCAACTTTGACTACATTCAACCTTGACTACATTCAACACTACCCTGGAAGCTTCTTGATGACACGTGTTGCTTGAGCGACAGGTAGATCGCTCTCCTTAGCACAAATATCACAGGAAAGCAGCTTAATATAGTAGGGAGAATGTGATTAATGTTGTAAAAGTGTCAAAATTTGAGTGTGACTTATTTAGAAATGCATCCGCTAGGACAAACCCATAGGTCCTGAACATGACCCAAAAGCTTCTTTTTGACTGGTCCTTTAATTCCAATTGACGTCAACATGTAAACATGTGAATTTAGCACCTATACACCTGGTTAGACACACCCACTAAGTAGGAGGCTAGTGAGCAAGCGTTTCCAATTCAGACCTGATACATCTAGCCAATCAGAACAGAGCAGGTTTTTCAGGAGGGGGCCTTAAAGAGACAGGACCTAAAATGGCCTGTTTTCACTCAGTGCACACAGTGGTGCTGCACCAAAGGAGAACAGAGATGGAACAATGTGTTTTTCAAGTCAATTCAAATGTACCTTAGTAGTCTAATATCACATAAAATGTCTCAAAGGGCTTTATCGGCCCACAGTCAATGGTTCCCGGCCCAAAGCTCTCTATGAAGATCAAGAAAAACTCTCTAAATAACTTTGTGATATAAGGAAAAAGATAGAAGAAACCTCGGGAGAGGCAATTTAAAGAGTGATTCCCTCTTCTCGAATGGCCAGGTGTGCAATAGGAGCCGCAGGTGAGGAAGCAGACAAATTACAAAGACACAAAAAAACAATGAAACATTACAGGATGATATCAAACAGCAAATAGGCAATGGTCCACAAAGAGGATCCAGAAAGATGTAGTCAATAAGAAATTACAGTTATGATTTCTGCAAATTAAATCATTGCAAGGTTTCAGAATAGACCCTAGATGAAAAGAACATGGAAATATGGACAGTTTGTCCCCTTCAAAACAAAACGAATGCAATGAATACATTTCTCACATACGGTTTTCTGTCTGACCGTTTCTTTCATTCCATGCAGTTTAATAAAGTAGAAATAGTCTCTGTCTTTAGAAATGTGGACAGAGAACAAATAAAAAGAGACAGAGAGGGGAAGAGAATGTTTCAGCAGCCCCTGTGAGTTATTCTCCAGATGTCTAATATAACACTCTAGCAGAGCTACATTCAGCCTGTGTTAGAAAGATGGATGATGTTGATAGAATTAGCATTAATTGTCTCACCATCCCATCCAGAACTAATGAAAATGTGTTTCATTTAACATGTAGCAGAGGCCACATTAACGGCTTCATCAGGCGAACGGCAGAATGAGCCAGCAATAAAGAACCCGCAATAAAACCTCAGGTCACAGATTTAATGTGGAGCTACACACCCACGTTGTTAGGCACACCGTGACACATACACCAGTGGGTCAATGACTTGCATGCATACCTACTCACCAATACAGAAACTATCCTACATTAAAGAAATGAATTTTTAACATGCAAACACAGACTGTGGCAACCTATTAAATAATAAACTATTGCAATGTTTTCTGATTTGATGGTAGTTATCTGTTTAAGCAGTTATCTGTTTAACCCAACGACCCCCTGGGGACCCCGAGGGCTGTGGACCTTATGTTGCCAGGCTGCGAGTCGACAAGGAATAAAAAAATAAAAAAATTCACACTCACAGGTACACAGAAAAACTAGCTAAAATTAATCCTAACCTATGTACGTATAAGGTGTACAATTAAGCTCTAGCAGTAATAATAAAAAAAAAACAACAAAAAAAAAACAGTCTGTGCCACGTTGTATGAAAACTCAGTCAGGTCAACTGGATTCAAGTTTTTAATTCTGAAACATTTCACCATCCATCCAGATGGCTTCATCAGTCAGAAATGAAAGCACAGGAGGTTAAACCTCCAGTAACTACGGTGTCAAATCACAACTACCTTCAATTCAGATTAATAGATACAGTATTATTCACATTTTTTGAAAAATGCGTGATGTAAATTGCATCATTCAAATTTAAAACAATGAACAAATTTCAAACAACAAATTTCAACTTCTAATGNTGTAAATTGCATCATTCAAATTTAAAACAATGAACAAATTTCAAACAACAAATTTCAACTTCTAATGGTTCCCTGGTTGGATGCAGGACCTATCCTGGTCTGTGCCTCCTTTCTATCACTTCGCCACACATAGCACAAATCAGTCAGTCATCACTCATCAGCGACAAAAACTAAATTCCAGAGCATAAGAAGCACTCTTCAGGTGTTAATTTGCAATATCAGCCCTCGCTGGGATCACATCATTTATTATTTATCATCGGCTTATTTACACAAAGAAGAGAGTATGTATTTGTGTATTTTTGCATGTCTTTAATTTGTGTAAAGGGGATGCAGTAACCAGTACATTAATATAATGGTTCAAAATAACAAAACAACGCCCTCATAACTCAGGATAGAGATTAAACTTCAGCCAATTAACTGAACACTTGTTCCTCTCAGTGGAGGATTCTGTAAAACCAGCACATAAATCAATCTCAGACAAGGTGACAATTAAAGATTATGACACCTCCTCAGGTTGTAATTAAAATAAGCCTTTAGAATCAGATATTTTCCCTCTTGGTTGAGGTTAGAACCAATGTTTGGGGTTTGATTTTACACCCCCAGAATGGTAAAGGTCAGAAATGAATTACTCTTTCAGGTGATTAAATCTCATCTCAGGCCTGCAGGTGTTAAAGTTAGCCCTAAATGAATAATGGCTGAGGTTAGGATTTATGTATTTTAATTAATTCCCAAAAGAAATAGATGCTCTTCTTCTATTAAGTCAAACAAAAGAATTCAATGAATGAATAAAATGATATTAAAATTACATTAAAATATGGTAACTTTCTGGCCCTGCTGGAAAGAGTCTGCCTCCTCTTCCTCAGCATGTCTTTAAACAAGTATCTGGGTGCAGCTGAACTTCAGGTTGACTGAGTTTATCTGGAAAAAGAAGAAGGAAGAGACGGAATCCCATCTGTGCATGAAATGTTCTGTCTGAATGCATTTCTGCACTCTTCTCAGAAAAATTCTCTGTACGCAGCACAGCACGGCCATAACTAACAGCATAAAACCAGATACATCAGACGCACAACACTGGCAACATTTCAAAGTGAAAAGTGCAGCGCTAAAACAGAAATTCAGGGTTTATGCCTTGTGAGGAGAGTAAGCATGTTATAAGAATCACATTAAAGGGCCATACCACCCATTTTGCATGTTTGATCCTAACATATTCAATTTTTATACAGGTAACGTTACCGACAATGATTTCCCAAAGCATACTACTGGAATGGTGAGTTAAATTGTTTTTCCTACCTTCCAGACTGCCATTGGTTTCAGTTCATTCTGGTACGCTATCAAAATCAACTTGTTGATACTTGAAATATTCTTGGGATAGGTAATGCATCATCGCCAACAATGTGTGTATTCAGGGTGTTTTTTTTTTTAAGTTATGTAATTTTAGCGTTTAAGCACAATAAAAAGCGTGGAGTGAATGTATGTCTCCACCGGGGAATATAGTCCCAAAACAAGACCTGCGTTTATGGAAAAATTTAAACGACCATGACTTAATAAGCCTGTGTAACTACTAGCAGGCAAAATATCAATTTTAAAGATGGATGTATCGCTTGAATATTTGATTTTCAAAGATTAATAGATTTTGCAAAATATCAGGAAAGCTGAAACAGTTTTATCCTTTGGGAAATGATTGTTAGCAATGTAACATATATGAAAATTGAACATATTAGGCTCACAATGCAAAATGGTGGTTTGGTCCTGTAATACACACAGAAAACAAGCATTCTAGAAACGAACAGGCTACTACTGCTTCACACATTAACTGCAGGATATTTTGAGATTTTTAAAATTAGCAAAACAAATGTGAATTAATTTGAAGTTAGAAGAGCATGAGTTGTTTGAGCGAACGTGAAGGACTCGATCAAAATTAGATTCTGGGTTGAATAACCTAAGTTACAAGTTGTGTGAACAGCCCCAAACAAAAGCTACATTCACATTACCGGCCTTCATGCTTAATTCCAATTTTTTAGTCAGAGCCAGCCTTTTTGTCTTGACACATTCATTTTCATATGTGTTGTCAGTAAATAGTAAATAAATTGCTCGGATAATTACCCAAACATTTTAAACATTTAATTCATTTCAATGGAACTACAACAATGGCTTAATAATTTACACACGATACACATTTTAAACAGAGGAGTGTCAAACAGGAAGGAAGTGAAGTCAGAGAGTAAATGCACGGGGGTGATGAGTTCATGAGGAGCAGCTGTGACAGGTGAGCTCACTGCAGGTGGGAACAAACGAGGGACAACAAGCTTCCAGCAGAAGGAAATAAGCTGGAGTAAATCTTATTTGGTCATATTAACATAAATGACCCTGATGAGAGAAAAAATGCCTCTAAAATATGATTGAGGCAGAAAATACACTGAGAGAAAACCTGCTAATGTCTTATGCCTCCTTCATACTCTGTCCCAGACAAAAGATCATGTGACTAACGTGGAGAAATCTTTAGTCGTACATCTAAAACGGTCATCCTACATCCACGTCCATGGATGGTGTATTTATCGCTCTTACGGCCAAATAAAATTCTGACAATTTCAGAAATTTAGGACCAAAACTCTGACAGCATGAATGCTACTATCAACCACGTCTATAAACCAACCAATAGGAACACAGCATGAAATGCAACGAGGAAGTTTCTGAGGTTTAAACATTTTAGTAACCATGACAACTCTTTGTCGTGCATTTGAAGTGTGTGTTTGCATGTGTGTGAAGTGAGTGAGAGAGGCAGACAGATATATACAGAGCCAGAATGAAAGATAGAGAGAAGAGACAGAGAGAAAGAGAGAGAGCGAGAGAGAGAGAAATATAGAGAAGAAGAGCATGAGAAAGAGAGAGAGAGATCATACAGTTTCCATTCTAATGAAATTAATAGAATTGGCCCAGTTCATTCACCTGTCTGGAACACATTAACCTGAGTATGAAGGAGAGACACCTGCTACAGGTTGAGAACCACGTTCTGTTTTCTACTCACAGCAGCAGAGAAACAGCCCATCCTCACTACATGTTTTTAAGCATCAGGAAATAAGTGTGATGAAATTAAAGTTTATGGTTTCCTGGTTGGCGTAACGTTGCGTTTCACCAGGCGTTCATCTCACAATCTGAATGGATCAAACCTAATCTCGTAAAGTCTGATGCAGTTACTATCTCACCCAGTGTGAAGTCCAATAAAGTTACAAGATTACTCGAATCGCAGTGTGTAGGAGCCTTTAAGTTTGTGCTCTGAAAATGACATTATATGAAGGTTTCTAGAACAATAAACAAAACAGTTGCATCAAAATGACAAAAGGTCTGGCCTATTTAGAGAAATACTCCTGAGCAATTCATCAAAGCTTCACCATTTGCTTATTTTTACTCAACTTGTCCAGGAAAACAGAGGAGTCAAATCACTGACGTTTGTTTGATGAATTAAATATTTCTCTGTACCGTTTGTTTCCCAGCAGAAAGCAGACAGGATACTTTGTGATCTCCAGTCTGTCAGGATAGAAAAACGGAATAACTCAACAGGAGCCGGGCTGCTGTCTTAATCAGCATATTTTACAGTTTGTTAGTGTTAGACAAAAACTTTTCTTCTTCCAAAAATCAGCTTTAAGGAAATCTAAAGAAAGCAGGGTGGTTTTCAGATGAGATGGGATAGCATTTGTTGGAGGAGTTTGACTGTTCTTGTTGTAGCGAACAAACAGTGATTCTCTCGTTGGTTGTGTATTGGAAAGGTCGCAAACAGATGGTTAAAGTTGAACTTTGAGCGCAGTGGCAGACGGGAGAATCCGAGAAGTGGGGTGGGGTGTCATGTCCCAGAAAATCTTCCGTATTTCAATATTGACAAGTGTGCAAGTTGACACACACACACACACACACACACACACACACTGTGGACCATTTGGATTTAATACAGTTTTATTTTCATCTTGGCCTCAAATATGTGGATATAGTTCAGTTATTGGCTGTCAAACATTGCGTTCTTATACCTTTGGTATCTTTTGAACATATTTTAAATGATACTACTTTTTCCAGTTCACTGAAAGTTAGTAAGTCATTTGAACGACTTAGTTAAGTCATGCGAACGAGTTAATTTCTTTTTTTTCTCTATGAGCTCTCCCGGGCTCCGTACAAATCTGAATACAGAATGGAAACAAAATAAATACTTTAGCATAAAATGGGGAGTTGTCGAGCCAATAGAAATAACACTGCAATGAACACTATTAAGGTGCTTCCAAAAACCTGCATATGTTAGGAACCGATGCTGTTTACATGTCGAACAATATCGCTTAAGCTGCATGAGACGAGGATAATGGTGCTGACTTTTCCAATCGAAGAACTGAAATGCGTGGCTGGAGTTTCGTTACATCTCTAGGGAGTCGAGCTGATGCTGATGTGATCAACTCTGTCAAACAGCTACAACACTGAACACCATTTAACTCTGAATGTGTTAAAATTACTCTTTGGGAGTTGAAATCGACTCAGAAATGTTTAACCCTGAAATTTCAACACTCCAATTTTTGCTCAGCTCCCAATACACACTAATGGAATACATCACTAACCGCTTGTCATCTTAAGACCTTCGTTGTTTGCTGATCAGACAAATTACCTGACTACTTCTCTCAACTTTCAAACATGAACAGGCGACTCTCAGGTTTTCTGAACATTTCCTCTTGCAGCAGGAGAGGTTCAGTAAAGCTGCAGCTGTACGTGACCTTTATGAATACTGCATTTGTCATCTGTCACTGAGTATGTTCAAAGAGAGAGCAGCTGAGATAGAGACCTTAAGCTCAGCTTCCTCTGGGTTAAAAAGTAGTACATCTTCCTCCTCCTCCTCCTCCATGCTTGTTCAGGGTCTTTTTACTGCAGACCTTTGAAAATGTCTCGTACATGTTTGTGTCTTTATGCTTCTGATTCAACCTTGGAAAATTATATTTACAGCAGCATAATACACTGCAGGGAGTCTGCCTTTCTCATTAGGCTCCAGCCATAATGAGCATTAAAAGCACTAGCACAATCACATTGGGCGATATTTATCTGCAGAGTAATTAAAAAAAAACAGGCTGCAAAAATGTTCCTACTCAGAACATGGGGTGAATTAACAGCACAAAAAGGGAGAAAATGTTTCACATTACGGTGCAGCTTAACCTTGTTCATCTTAACATCCCCATTCAAATAAGAAGATAAATGAGAAATGAAGTGTGCTGCCCTTGGAGTCTAAATCGTGATCACCTATTAGTGCTTAAATCAAGTGTAGCAGAAAGACAGAAAGAACAGATATATGTTTTTGCAAGGCCAAAAGAGGAAAGCTGCTCTCTCTGATCCAGAGCAAGATAATGCCACTTAACCTAACCAGACTGACGCGAATACGATGGATAAAGACAGACTCAGCAGCTGATTTACGTGTTGTCTCTTGTAACGCCGTAGTTTGCCGTATTGTGAAGGTACCATGTCACATTAGAGAGTGAGAGAAATCTCACAAAATCTAGGGGAAAAAAAAAAGAGATTTTGGGAAGATATGAGAGCAATATGTGAAAGCTAAAAAAAAAAAAAAANAAAAAAAAAAAAAAATGTGAACAGGAGAAGATGGGATCCAGGCAAAACAACACAGCAGCTTCTCATGAAAGTCACTCATCATGGGTGACGCCATTTGTAAAACAAACAAAAAAGACAGAAATACAACGTGCTTCTTCTGGAATACTCTCTGCTGTGGGCATAAGTTTTTGATATAAAACCGGTAATTCCTACTGTTTGGAATTATCGGATTTTCACGAGGAGAAAACTGCACAAAATATAAAAGCTCCTAGCGTCTGTTCATCATGTTGATATCATGTGAGAGATCATGTCCATAGATAGATAGATAGCACATTTTCTTTCTTTCTTTTCTTCTTTCTTTCCTTGTTTTTTAAATGTTTGCGTCATTATTCTTGCATGCCAATCTTTTCAATGCTGTTTTTACATTGTGCTGTTGTAGACTCCCCATGTTCTCATCTCTTTTGATCTACCCTGCCATCTGCTCTCTCCATATTTCTCTCTCTCTCTCTCTCTCTCTCTCTCTCTCTCTCTCTCTCTCTCATGCTTAGCAGTCAAGGAGTCATCTGAACATCTTTAGAAAGAAATCATCTTTTCTGTCTCACAGACATTGTTGTGCCATATGGTATAGACAAACATTAAACACTGGAGACAATATCTGGCCTGAAATTAAATGGTGCACAGTAAAGGAAACACAGGAACAGGAAGCTTGGAGTGAATAATGGTGAGATCGTTTGTTTCTGCTGCTCATCTCTTAGATTTAAAAGGACATGAGAGACATCAGAGTGGTGGTTATGATGGACAGGCAGCCATGTTTAAGGACTGAAGGCCAGATGTGTAAGTTATCTTTATAGTTGATTTAGCTGTGGATATGCTTGCACAGCAGTTATTATGAAGCGATGTTGCTCCCATAACACCTTGTGGACTTTACTTTTAGCTGAACGATTAAATATATCTACTGGGGGCAATGCAAGGACCAAAATATCACCGAAACACCTTGAAAACCACTTATGATTCTGTTCAAAAGTGTAAACAAAGATTGAGGAGCTAGCATTTTAGTGAAGTTATAAAAGCAAAAGAAAGCATGGCAACAGTGTTGGTACATTCTCATCTGCTTCTCCTCAAAACTCTGCCAATGTCAACATGCTGATGACATCACTTGACAACAGCAGACAAACTGGCTCTAATTATGAAAAGCACATTCTGCTGATTAAATCAAACTCACATATGAATTGATCAAATGATTAAATCAGAATGATGATTGGCAAATGATTTGATCCAATAATGTAGCAAAACAAGCCAATGCACATATTTCTAGAACCCAAAAGGTTGCGGTAAGCTCACTTTGTGTTCGAACAGCAAGTCGGTAAGGTCAAAGTGCATCCCCACGTGTTTGATTGGCAGCTGGATTCATCCAGTTGAAACTGCCGCATGTTAAAATCCAATGGGCTTTTAGCCAATGAAAAGAGCTTTCCAACCATATATGGTAGTGGAGGGTGGAGTTTGCTTATAGTGCTTGACTCTTTGGAAAGGAGGAGAGAGAAGAGATGCGTAGAAACATTTCAATAATGATAAATATGTATTAGAATAACCAAGCAAGATTAAAATGTGCTAAAAAACATTTTTATACATAGCATTTAGGAAGAGTTTTCAGTGTCATAAAGGTAGAGCCAGGTATACATTGGTAAAAATGAACAAAATTTCAGTGATGTTTAAGAGGTTAAAGTCATAACTGTGATCAGACTGTGTGAGGGACCTCCAGAAACACACACACCAACTCACACAACACACACACACACACACACACACACACACACACACACACACTTTTGCCATGTTTTACAATAACAAGGTGTGGATGTCAGGCTTGACAAATGAAACTTTTCTGGGAATTCTAATGTCATAAGGATATTTTGAGTCCTGGATTATTAAAAGCACAACTCTCTGACTCACATATAGCACCCATAATACACACATACACAGCCATAAACACACACACACACATATAGATTTTAATGCATCATTCCTGCATTGGTTTGATTTAACACAGAGCTAAATTGGCTAAAGGCCACAGCTGTAAAGACACTTTGTATGGAAGATTTTCAGTAACAAACTGTGCTGTATATATATGAGAACATTTGGAGTGACTATTAAACTCTGACAGTCTCTCTCACTCTCTCTCTCTCTCTCTCTCTCTCACACACACACACACACACACACACACACACACACTCCAGTCCTAATGAGGCCTGGAATCCAGTCCTTCCTGGTGAAGGGTCACTATCTCCAGGAAATCCATATACTGTGCCTGTTAGTAAAAATATGGCTCTCTGTCTCATTTGGACTGACTTCCAGTGGGAGCAGCCGCTGCCGTTCACAGGTAATGTCATCATCTTATCGACAGACCTTCCTTCCTTCTTCCATCCTCCTCCAATCACCTCCTCATATTCTGACTGAACTCTACAGAAGGTTTAGATGATGCATTTTACAGCCTGATCAACAAAATTAATGGCTCCATTTTCTTTTTTAAGTCAAAAAACATCCCCTGCAGGTTTTGGTGTTGTATTTTGACTTTATAGCACCCTATTATTATTGGACTCCACTCTATAGTGGGTGGGGGGAGCTGCAAAATCCAATATCAATCTGTTGTAAAAAAAATATTAAAGCTCATTGTGCAGATGTGCTGTAGATCAATGTCATCAGCTATGACAGGCTGAATCTGATTGGCTGGTAGAGGCCTCCATACTTTCAGCAAAGTACCTCCACGCAGACATCTAAACTTCTCAAATCCATCCATCCATTTTCTATACCCATTTGTCCTGTTAAGGGTCATGGGNTGGAGCCTATCAGCTTTCATTGGGTGAGAGGCGGGGTTCACCTGGACAGGTCGCCAGTCTATTGCAGCGTAGACATGACATGTAGAGACAGACAAATTCATTCACACCCAAGGTCAATTTAGAGTTTCCAATTCACCTAGCCTGTCTTTGGAGGTGGGAGAAAGCTGGAGCACCCAGATGGAACCCATGCAGACACAGGGAGAACATGCAAACTCCACACAGCAAGGATCCAGTCGGACTTGAACCTGGGACCTTCTCGTTGTGAGGCGACAATGCTAACCACTGTAAAAGAGTGCCACCCACTTCTCAAATCTTACAAAGGAAAATTCTTGCTAACTTTTGTTACAGCCGCCGCCGTATGAATAATGTTTTGCTGTCAGTTGTGCTGGTAGTGCTCTCTCTTTCGCTCTGTTTGTATATTCTGCATGCAAATTCATCTATGCTGTGCCGCTCTGGGGATTGACTGTTCCTGGTGGGAGGAGCTGAGTCAGCAGATCCATGTCCAGGATTGATCTGCCGACTCCCCACTCCAAGCTGCATCTACTACTGCACCTGACGTGTTGTCATCACCTGATTGGACAAGCCAGCTACACCGCTGCCAATGGGGATCTCCAATCACCAGCGGCAACACTTTAACAGAGGACTATCATTTCGGAGCAGCTGTCACTCTGTGTTCGGTCCGCCTTGATGATGCATGCACATTGTTTTGTCTTTGTTACTGTGTTTGTGTGTACACTTCGACCTGTGCTGGCGCTGCTAGGTTAAGAGTTATTTGCTGTGTTCCACTGTGGGTTCCACTTACATTCTGTTTTGTGATGATACTGTGCTAGAGTAGCCAGTAGTGTTTGGTTGTGTTTCTTTTCTTCATGTTAAAATTAGTGATCAGTTTTTTCACCTCAGGAAGGTCTCTTTTATTTTGTTTTACCTGTTAATTGTTTATTGTAAGGGTTCTGGCAGCCCATTCTGCCTTCTTGGTTTGTGGTTTGCCAATTTATTTTATTCCTGTGAGCAGTCATTTTCATCCTTCATAACTGACATCCTTCATAAGAAGACAAAGCAGAAAAGTGTCTCATTTTATGGCATACAAGTCAAAATGGCAAGGAACTTCCAATCTCTGTTTTTACTCATTCCACATATGATTGTAGCTCAAAAGTGATGGAGCATATCTGATCACGTGCTTTTTTTTTTTTTTAACCGCACATTCACAACAAATACTGTATCTGACATATAATGTACGAGTCTTTCTGCTTTCTGCTTGAGTTTTAATTAATCTACCTTCTCCTGCTCAATTTTAATCATTTCCATGGACTTTATGACTCTCTTTCTTTCTCATCCATTTCTCTCCATCTTTCTCATCACTCTCTCTGCAAACAGTGTGATAAATCAACTGCAATTCTATTTTCTTAATTGAGTTCTCCCACGCTCTGGACAGCCAGGGTGAAGTCACAGATGAGACTAATTGACACTGCAGACTCTCTCTCTTCAACTTTTCTTCAAATCCATTTAACCCCCGCAACCTTGACACAATCCTGAAAACATGGTCATTAAAGGCATTGATGGCTTTAATAATAGAAAATGTCTGTGGTTTGAGTGACATACACAGTGCAGTCAGTGAGAGACTGTGTGTGTGTGTGTGTGAGAGAGACAGAGAGAGAGAGAGAGAGAGAGAGAGAGAGAGACTGNGACTGTGTGTGTGTGTGTGTGAGAGAGACAGAGAGAGAGAGAGAGAGAGAGAGAGAGAGAGACTGTAGTAGCATGCAAAGACAGGCTCAAGCAGACTGATAGTGCTTTTCCACCAAAAAATGATCTAGCTTTCCGAATCGGTTCTGTTCGGTATTCATGGCATCAAGGTGCCAGCCCACATTTCCACCATTTTGGAGTAGAACCATTGCATCACCAATGGAGGTAATGACAGATCTTTTTTTTTTTTTTNTTTTTTTTTTTTTTTTTAAATTACATTGCAAGTAGATCAGTGAGAATAAGCAAGATGGTGAACCGTTTTCTTTACCTGCAAGCTTTTATCATCAACAAGTATTAATTTCAATCCAACAGAATTGCATGAACCACCACACACACACACAAGCAGAGTACAATTTGATGTACTCTGCTTGAATACTTCTACTTTCTGATACGTTTTACTTTTCACCCACCACATTTCAGAGGGAAATGCAGCACATTTATCTAAATGTATCTGATGACCATAGTTACTTTGTTTCTTACTAATTACTTGTTATCCTAACGTAACGTTTTTGTTGTCAGCTAAAAACCTTGTATCTCATCCTGATTATAGACAGGCAGATTAAATCAGTGACAGGTGGAATCAATAAAGACACAATGACTGCATAACAGCAGAACGAGACACGAACAGATCAAATACAGATAACAACAAAGCAGAGAGGCAGAAAAACAGCCTGGCAGAATGGCAGATAAAAGCAAAGACTGAGTGATGGCGACAGCGAAACAGATGGAGAGGGGGGAGAGAGAGAGAGAGAGAGAGAGAGAGAGAGAGAGAGGGTTTAGAATGAGAGTGAAATAAAAGATGACAGCTTCACTTCCACCTGTCTGAGACGACTGTTTGGCTACAAAAGCATCAGTCTAATTGAAAGCATAAATTAATTCCTCCATCTGCAAGGGTCAGTTGATAAGTTACGACTCCTGAACCAGCTACAAGGCACTCTATTGATCTATTGATTGATGCAGAAGCAGAGAGGGTTGTGTTCGGTTACACTTAACGACAACAGTTTGTTTTTCTTTAGACACTCATCAGGCATCCCTACTTAAAACCTTCAACATGTTGAATGTAAAATAAACTTCATGGCTGTTAAACACCTTTGATTAGACATAGCAATTGAAGCAGATGCTTCATCAAGCTTACCTAACACATGTTCAGATGCAGATATTGAAGGTTAGTGTGTAGGTGTACGTTCTCCCAGTATATGTTCCATTTTCCTGTTCAGTGTCTGAAGGCCGCACGTCTTCTTCACATCATGTGAAACAACATGAGGTTTTCTATACATCTTCAAGTCAAATTCAGCTTCTGCTGTCATAGTTTTCTGGACCAAATGATGCCTATGACTAGGAAAGTATCCCAGTGCCATCTTCGTTCCATGTTATTTGTTTTCCCAGCTAGCAAACTTTTTCCTGTTTATATTTTCTTTCTTCCACCTCCAAACATTTCTGACCAATGAACAGAGAGAGTGTTCTCACATGACAGTTGTTGGTCTATTTTGGTTTGATTGGATGTCTTCCTTTGTGAAACCAAACCAAAACATGCGATCAATGCAGCATTTAACATTTTGATTCAGACAAGAACAAATGGGACTACAGGTCTGAAAAACTTCCTAACTTCCAACTTTAAGATATACCCAGTGAAGTGTACAAGGTGGACAAAACTAGGCCAACATGAAGTACATGGTTATGTCATGAAATACTCGCTTAAGTACATGTAATTTTAGTTACAATCACTTTGCTGTCATGATTCCAGTATGAAGGAGATCGTGCAGACTAGCTAGCTAGTCTTACAGCTCATCAATATTTATAAGTTCACCATCTCTCCTTCTGCTCTTAGTAGCTCATACTTCTTCTTCTTTTCCTTTGGGCTTTCCCTTCAGGGGTCACCACAGCGAATCATCTGCCTCCATCTAACCCTATCCTCTGCCTCCTCTTCTCTCACACCAACTAACTTCATGTCCTCTTTCACTACATCCATAAATCTCCTCTTTGGTCTTCCTCTAGGCCTCCTGCCTGGCAGTTCCAACCTCAGCATCCTTCTACCGATATGTTCACTATCCCTCCTCTGTACATGTCCAAACCATCTCAGTCTGGCCTCTCTGACTTTATCTCCAAAACATCTAACATGCGCTGTCCCTCTGATGTACTCGTTCCTGATACAGTACATTATTATTTAAAGATGATTAATATGCAGAAGGAAACATTAAGTTCATCTTCTGATGATACTTCAGGTACTTTAAGTAAAGAGAGAGTGAACAAAACCTTGAAAATGTTGTAAAATCCCTCTGGAGGCTGATGAAAGGTGAGCAAGTATTCATCACTTCAGTAAGGAGACAGATGATTAAATATTCAGTTTGATATCAGACGAGTGTTTAACTTGCCTGACATTCGTCCTGAAAGAACAGAGCCGCAGCTGTATTGGTTCTGTCTGGTATGCTGCAGCTTGAATGCAGGTTATAACTTAACAGTGAAGAATATTTAAAAGCTTCTTTCATGAAAAACTCAACTCATGAAAGAAGTGCCTCTCATAAAATGGCTGATATCATGAAGTCTCACATAACACAACAAAAAACAGAATGAATTAAATGATAGAAGTTTTGTAAGTCAGCGCCTGACACAAAGACGGTTTTAGAACAGAGCTCTTCATTTGTGTCTATGGTGGTTTTGCTCAATGAGGCATTGATTTTGTTGTATTTACCTTGGGATCCGATTAATTTCACACAGAAAACTGGTAGGAAACAATTCGAAAATGTATCGCTAAAGTAGTATGTTTTGGAAAATGTTTGCCTGTAACGTAACATGTATGCAGGTTGTATATGTATATATTGGGTTCAAACATGCAAAATCGCTGGTATTGTCCTTTAAACCATCTGCCCTTTCTGTTTAAGATATGAACATTCTGATCTTCAAAGCTGTTTGTTGACCTGTAAGTGTGTGTCCACTGCTGAGAGTCACACTCTTATGCTGTGCCATGTGTCTGTGGAGGAGGGTTGATGATGATGATGATGATGATGATGATGATAGCGTTGGTGGTGATGGTGGTGGTAAGGATCTGTGCCAACATGAATTTGCAGTGGAGTAGTTTTCCATTTTGGTATTGCTGAAAGACTTGAGGTCTTCTTCTTTCACCGCTTACAAATTGTCATTTTTAACAGCAGACAAAAAAACCAAAAGCGAGATGAAGCAAAGAACACAAAACTTAGTCAATATCCCAGAATTGATCAAATCATCTTTTAGAAGTGCAGATAGAAACATTGATCTATTCTCAGCGTGTTCGGGGTTGGGTGGGTGGGGGGNGGGGGGGAGTGGGGGGTGTATTGCAGTTCATGTATAAAGCACCCCAGGGAGTTCATCTTGGGATGCATATCAAGCACACCTCTTACCTCTCCTGAAAGCTGTGAGGGAGGAGAGCAGAGCTTTTACAGAACCACTCCAGCAAAGGAGGCCACGGTGAGTCTGTTTTCATAAATATGGCTGACATTTGACTTTACTTCTGCTGACCTTTAGACTAGGATGGAAGCTGAACGTTTGCTCCGTTTTCTGCAGTCTCATGCACACACACACAGACACACACACACACACACTCCTACCAGTAAAATTAAAAAAAAAAAAAACTTCTTAGACAACACAAGAAGATTTATGGAATCAGGATATCTTAGCTCAGGGGTGTCCAACCTTTTCTGACCCAAGATTTTCCCTTTACTCGGGTGACAGAAACTATCAAAAATGCACCTGTTCTGATCTTAAAGGACCATACCAGTGGTTTTTAATGTTTGATAAATACACAATAAATACACAAATTACTGACAACAATTTCCCAAAGCATACTACTAGAGCCATACATTTTAGAATAGTTTTTCCTACCTTCCAGTCCATTACTTTCAGTTCATTCCAGCACGGTATGAAAATCAACTTGTAGAGACTTGAAATGTGGTTGGGGATAAGTTATCCATCACAGTGGACCAAACGCCATTATTATTTTTTGTTGAAGTAACTTAATTTTCGCAATTTAATGCAGTTTAAAGTGTGGAGTGACCTGAGAATTCTTCCTGGTGGTGCATTCATGTGCTATAATGAAGAACTGACAACAAACATTTCACATTTAGCTGCAGAACAACAGTGAAATCACAAGTTATGATATTAGGAAGCTGAACATAGAAGACAAACAATTATCCAACATGGATATTGTTTAAAAAATAATAAATTAAAAAAGATATCATGAAGAAGCTAGTTGATTACATTGAGGATGCAACAGAAATCATTTTGACTAACAACAGAGTAGTACCACAGTTATTCGGTCTAAATTATATGGCAGCATTGAATGCACCATTCCCCTGCGTCGAACTCAGAATACTCTATGCTCTTTTATGCTCTTTGGAAGGTAGGAAAAACAATTCTAAAATTTACTGCCCCAATAGTATGTTTCGGGAAATGGTTGGCAGTCATGTAATGTATAGGCGGGTTGTATTTATTGGGATCAAACGTACAAAACCACCAGTATGGTCCTTTAAGGCTGGAACCACAACTCCAGCGTGATGCTAATGTCGCTCTGTGTCTTTTCACTGCTCGTTGTTTGACAATACGTTTGGTAAGATGAATGAATGTCAGGAATGTGGGATTCAGAAATGCCGATACACTGAGATAAGAATCAGTCAGTATAACAAGACACACTCAATGAGAAAGAGAGAGAGAGAGAGAGAGAGAGAGAGAGAGAGAGAGAGAGAGAGACATCTAGCCATCCATCACTGTGTTGTTTGGACTTCTGTTCTGTGGATGGTAAAATGTCAACCTATAAATAGAAATAAATGGGTGACAACAGAGCAGAAAGGGCAGTTACACCTCCTCCTTTTTCTCTTCTCTTTATTCTCTCATTTTCCTTGTCTGTTCTTTCACTTTGTGTCTCTCTCTTGCTGTCATCACATTTTTCTTTATCTCTTTTTAAAATATGAAAATCGTATCCCTGCTCCCTCTACCCCTTCCTCCTGCTTCCTCTCTCTCTCTCTCTCTCTTCCGTCCAACTATTAAGGTTTATAGATTCTTTTCCTTGCTTCCAGAGAGTCATACATTTGGTATGTTTGCTACTTCAGCACTAATTGCTTTATTTTTCTGTCAAAGTGGGGGTGTCTTTGCTTGGTAATGCAGTTGCAAAAAAGGGGTTGTTGGTGCATTCAAGGAAACTCTGACACCTGGCAACCGCTTTCATAAAGAAAATTACCCAAAATGTTATTTTCCTTTCTACAACATTCACATTTGTTTGTTTGAACACGCCACTGACGAATGTTTATCAAAATAGTTTACAGTCACAATAGCATTGGCACATAACAATAATAATAGCTTTTCCAAATTTTCCTGTTTTTGTATCTTTTGTTGTATGTTCTTAAGTTCCATGATCGCTTAGTTCTTCTCCAGAATATCAAACCGTTTTTTCTTCTCGATTTCTCACTCTGTCCATCACAGAAAGCACTGACATTTATAGCTGTCACTCAGGCCTCTGAGGTAAAGAGGTCAATAGTTCTTCTATCCATTTTTTTCCTTTCCTGCTCTCCATCTACTATTTCCCCAGAGAGATTACAAATCAAAGCAATTCTAACTAGAGCCTCTTTCTGCCATCCCTTCTTCTTCTTCTGGGTGAGGAACATTAAAAGCTAAATTTTCACCAGCTGCTTAACATAACTGGTGTCTCACTGCTTTTCTGTCTTTAAAACTATAAAACTGTACGGTACTGTACTAAAAACTGCATTTAAAAGTTTATCCACTAGGGGGCAATATGAGAGATGTACCATCATCGGGATCGGCACTCGAACACCTTAAAAACTATTTGCAATTTTGCTCAACAGTGAAAGCAACGATGGCAACAATCAAGGAATATTTCATGCTACCCATTCTGGCAGCATATGTGTCGCTGTTGGAGCTTCTCCTCAAAATTTTTAGCAATTTTTTGTAGGTCTAATCGCAACCAAAGAGTTCACCTACCCTGGTAGCATTACGACACACAATGGAGGAGCAGGAACTGACAGCAAGAGTCGCTTCAACATGGTGAAGTCGGAATGATGGAGGATGACAGAGAGCAACTTTTCCTCCAAAGAATCCTGCAAGTCTTCAGACCCAACACCATCTCCAATAAACAGCTCCTCACCCCATGTACTGTAGCCAAGAGAGCCCATCACCATGAGAAGGTGACTGAGATGGATTGGCATGTCATCCAAAAAGAGCAAGGTAAAATCTCCGGACCTGCACTTCACAGACACCAGAAGGAAAATGCAAGAGAGGAAGATCCAAGATGTTCGAACAGTCGAAAGGAAACTTAAGGCCCTGAAACACACCTGGGGTATCATGCAGAAGAAGCATACCGATGGTTTTGCATGAGGCTAGTTGGTGATGATTGTTTCGATTTTGTCTTTGAAGAAGGATAGGAATTCGTCACATTTATCAGCGGGGAGGGAGTTGGAGATGTCCGTGGGTTTGAGGAGTTTACTGATGTAGTGAATAATAATTTGGGATTATGGAAGCTAGATGGGAATAGTGAGAGGAGCGTGCATGCCATTTTAAGGGAGGTGTTGTAGATTTGTTGGTGTGATTTATAGACATCTGAATGTATAGAGTCCAGTTTTTTTTTTTTTGAAAGATGTTCCAGCTGCTGATCTTTGGCTTTAAATTAAGGTGGTGGAGTTCATCTGTGTACCGGGGGTGGAGTGCGTGAAGGAAACAGATTTGGTTTTAACAGGAGCAAGATGGTTTAGGCAGGAGGAGAGTAGGTTGTTGTAGGTGTTGACTAATACGGATAGTTTTTCTGTTTCAGGACAAAATGTCTCTTTCAAAGTTCACAAACACCTTTTTATTGTTTTCTGAGATAGAGTTTACACAGATGCCGTTCCTTCAGTTAATGATAAGTAGCTTTTTTATAAATACCAAGAGATCAAACAGGTCAACAAGCAAAGTGCAGAAAAACTCCACCTGTGCTGATGTACAGAAAGCGAGGAAGAGTTTCAGGTTTTTTTCTGTCGCTCTCCCTCACTTTTGCTCACTGCACTCTTCTTCCTCTGTTACCATCTGTCTCCATGCTTTTTCCTGTGATCTCTCTCGCTCTCTCTCTCTCTCTCACACACACACACTGAAATATGTTCATCACCACAGAGATTTCACTCTTTGAACTCTTTTCTCTTACTTCCTTTAAGGCTTTTGGCATATAAGTCACAGCATTTGTCAAAGAGGCATGACAGCTTTTTCAGAACAGAAATGTCATTATTTGGCATTTGACTCACATTACAAATGTGCAAAGATCCGCTGAACAAAAATGCTTTGCACAGTCTCACAATGTTTATGTTCTCACATTCAATGTTCTCACGGTTTTTGCATGTGTGGCCTTTCTGCTCACATGAAGAGTGCATGAGTTCAGTTAGAAAACATCAACAACTTAAGTTCACCTTCTTTCCTGTGCTCTCCACATGTGTGTAAAGGCTCCACACATTGCTTGATTAGAGTAAACCTATGTGTTCACTGCGTGTTACACAGCAGAGCATGAGATAGACTTTACGAGATCAACTTTGATTCATGTTGGACTAGGAGATGAATACATGGTGAAATGTAATGTTAGCAGGTAAAAAAAAAAAATATGCGGGCAGGAATCCATGAGGTTGCTCTCTCTCTCTCTCTCTCTCTCTCTCTCTTACTTACACACACACAAACATGTACCTTAATTACATGACAAATGAAGAGTTGTCATAATTACTAGAATGTCTGAGCAACAGGAACATCCATCCATCCATTTTCTACACCTGTTTTGTGCGGGAGGCGGGGTTCACCCTGGACAGGTCGCCAGTCTATTGCAGGGCTGACAGAGTCAGACAAACTCATTCATACCTATGGTCAATTTAGAGTTTCCAATTCACCTGACATGCATGTCTTTGGAGGTGGGAGGAAGCCGGAGCACCCGGAGGGAACCCACACAGACACGGGGAGAACATGCAAACTCCACACTGAAAGGACCAGGTTGAACTCGAAACAAGGACCTTCTTGCTGTGAGGTGACAGTGCTAACCACTGAGCCACCGTGCTGCCCCACCTCATAAACATCTTCAATATTTCATGCTGCACTCCTATTGGTCAGTGGTTCATAGCAGCAGTCACGCTGTAAGATTTGGTCCTAAATTTCTAATACTGGCAGAATTTTGACGCATGCTGTCAGTCGCAAAAGTGCTAAATCTGCCTTCTGTGGAAATGTCTCATATTGCAATGTAGGACCAGTGTTTTGCATCTATGATCAGGGATTTTTTTGGGTTTCTCTCTGGATCATTATCTTTTGTCTGTGACAGCCCAAAATTTTAGGAGCCTTTGTTGAATAAATTTCGCTGTAGGCTCAGGAGCAAGTGTCAAATCACAAGATTTATTCAATACATGCACAGAGAATACAATGCAGCCAATCAGCTCACAGAGTAATCTGAATACCATAAAGAAGTGAACATTCTTAAACACACAGTGACATGATCATTGATGTAAGCTACTGCTCAAAGATCATCCTTTCGCATGATTCTAGTCCTTCACAATTTGTCACATTTTACTCCTTCATTGATAAGATATACAAGCCTCTAACAAAGAACACAAGAATCTTCCAGGTGTACAGGACAAAGGTCATTGTCATAGTGGCTTCTTCATTTCATTCATACGATTTCTGTTAATCATTCTCTATAATTACGTATGTCTTGCATATGACTAAACAACAGGTACAATGTACAGACTGTCATTAGAGCATAGGAGCACTGGTCATTATTCCACTGTGATATCCATTTTTATTCCACACTTTTAAAAGTTAGTGCATTCAAACGAACAACGGCTGTGCTTGTTCTTTCTGTGGTCCACACTGTAGATTAGGGCAAGGTTAGTAAAATAAATGTCTTTGCAGGAGACAGTGAGTATAAATTGAAGGACATTCAGAGAGCTGCTAAAGAAATAGTTATTGATAACTTTAGCAGAGAGGGTAAAGTTGGTAAGTATTAGTGTTCTGTAATGGTGGTACTTTATGTTTTACTGGTGTCTAATAAAAACACAAATAGAAAAACTGTTTCAAATTCAGAACGTATAAAAGATTCAGATGTCCTGGTGTCTCAGTGGACTACTGCAGGTTTGGATCTGCCTGGTAACTCCTGTTGTTTTCCTCACATCTACCCTTCAGGTTACTCTCCTGAAATGTCAAATCTCTCTCAGATCCACACCGTGTATCTGCCTTTCTGCAATGTAGAAATGTCACAAATAAAATTATTTAATAGGAGAAAAAAAGCTTTCCATCAGATGATTTAAAGGTCTAGAAGGAATACAGCAATTTTTCTGAATAAAATAAAGAATAGTGTTCACATACACTGAACAAAAATAGACAGACAATATCTAGTTTAGATAGAATTGGTCAAGCCCTCCTTAACAGCTACTCGAAGCAGGCCAATCCAGAACGTAGATGTGCAAAGTTTTCAGCAACTCTGTGTATATTCTGGCCTCATGAGGTCATGCATTATCAGGGTGAAATGTAATATTATGGAGAAAGACAAATGGCACAACAACTGGAGTCAACATTTCATCACAATATCTTTGTCCAATCAAATTACCATCGATGAAATCCAACTGTGCGCAGTTTCCATGACACCCATTCTACCCTTCCATGTTGGAATGATGAATATTTATTTGGACAGAGAGAGTTCTGATAGCATTCCAGCATTCAGCATGCTAATGGCATGTGTCTCATGACTTGCAACATCTGTGGTGTTGTGAGAATGGTGGTCATTCTGTGAGAACAACATCTAGACACACAAAAACCATCTCATAGATGAATTAAGCTCATTTGTGTTGGTCACTGGCATGTATATCACCAAAATTTGGTCGACACTTCAGCAGATACAAGCATTAGATGCATTTTTTTTAAATGCATCGAGTAACACATGTAGTGTTGACTTTGTAGGTGTAAGATTTGTATTTTTGTTCAGTGTTTTTGTCTTTCAAATTTTCAGTCCTTTCAGTTGTTCATATATAAAGCTGGCTGGTTTCCTGAGAGAGAAAATATCACAAGTGCTAAAATCAAGAAGCTGAATAATAAGCATTAGGACTCCACGTCCTCGAGTCCTCACAGCACATGCTCCTCCTGTCTTAGCAGACAGATTATGTCTTAGAACAGACTCCCGCCATCTCATATTCATGTCACCAGCCCTCTCGCCTCTCGTTTTGTCACTTTCTGCAGTGTTTCCTTAAATAAGAACTATTTTCTCTGGCAGTTCTCTGATCATATTTCTAAAGTTAACGGCCCCTCAAGGTGTCGATACCAGAGCTTAGAGAAACACACAGACGATAAAAGATCTGCCTTGAAGTCTCCAAGCAATCTCAGGCTGAAAACACACTGCACTAAGGCACAGCAGTGTATTATGACACATGTTATATTGGATGCCTCTGGCACAAAGAGGAAGTGATGCAGCACAGAATATCATCAGGGCCATACAGGGTATTTAGCATAACATATGGTGTGAATTTTGAGCTTTCCTGGAACTTTGTCTTATTTCACTCAGTTTCTTCTCATCTAAAGAGCCAATCTGACCATCAACTGCTCACCAGTCACGAAAATAAAGTTTGTCCTTCTCTCTTTACAAGAATACTTTCTGGCCTTTGCACTATTTTAAACCAGCCAGCCGTTTAGTTCAAGAAACTTCAAAGGAGTTAGCTCAAGAAACTTAAAATGATATCTTTTGCAATTGTCTAGAAGGTTGAAGTTAAATCACTGGACTGGAAAACAGTAGTTTGGAGATGTTTCACCATTCAGCTAAAAGGCCTCTTCAGCTCTGACTGTAGCAGAAACAGGTAGCAGCATTTATTTCCAAAAGGTACACACGGCCATCAAGGTGATGGCACAACCCACTGTGGGATGCAGACGTATTTGATTCAATTACGTTAACTTCAAGCCTCTAGATATTTTTACCACCTGAATTTATGAGATGAACCTTCAGACATCTTTTGCAATATTTCTAAAGATTCCTACAGATGCAATTTAGGGCTGTCACAGACTCATGAGAGATTTATGATGAAGTCTTTGGTCCTAGATCCAGATAGTGGTCCCAGATCACAGTATGAGGGAGGCATAGGGTGGTCCCAGATCACAGTATGAGGGAGGCATAGAGGAGGCATCCTCCTTTCTGGTGTCTGAACTCACCCTGTCCTTAAGGGTTTGTCCTGACACTCTACAGAAGAAACTCATTTTGGCTGCTTGTAACCACAATCTCAGTCTTTCATTCACTACCCAGAGCTCATGACCATGGTATGATTTGATATGATTTGGATTGTCAATAGAACAGTAAATTGAGAATGTCAGCTTTAGGTTATGCTCTCTTTTCACCATGAGAATCCAGTATAGAGCATTTCCTCAGACATTGCACCAATCTATCAAACAATTGTATACTCCATGCTACCCTCACTCCCGAACAAGAACTAGAGATACTTGAACTCCTTTACTTGGGGCAGCTCCCTGCTGGAGCAGACAATCAAACTGCAGGCAAAGAACCATGGCCTCACATTTGTTGTATTTTCCATGTATGTGATGTGTATTGCAGACAATGGTCACTGGAAACTTTTAGGGGCAGATTAAAAAAAAAAAAAAAAAAANAAAAAAAAAAAAAAAAAAATGGTGTTGGGGTGTAGCATTGGCCTTAATGTGCGCCATGATAATTGAAGCTCATTCATAAAACTTCTCCTACAATAATCAGTGCTCCGCTATCACATGAAGGTAGCATTGTTTTAAGGGGTGTGACAGGTAAAAACCAATGAAGATCAGCATGTTAATGAGCTGCTGCATATTTACAAGCCACAATTTATCGTTATGAATCTGGTTTTAAAGCAATAAATTGGCAAAGGAAACACTGCTTTGGAGCTCCTTGTTTTAAAAGACTAACACTAAAACAACAGGTAAATGTGCATATTAACCTCTGTAGTGTGATCGCGCTGTGCAGGTATGCGTGCGTATGTGTGTGAGGGATTCAGATGGGCACAACGCAGCAAACCATTTCTGTTGAAATAGCGCACATGTATGACAAGTTCATGATTCATTTGTGCCTTGTTTCCTGCTTGTCATCGCACTACGATTCACCATGCATTCGCCGCACAACCTGACACGCATCAAACTTGACAATGTGAGGTCTGACACCCTACCCATTTTTCACCATGTGAGATGCAATGAACTTATACGATCGCTGTTATGGCATAATCTGCAGAAGGCATTCATTGTCATTTCACTTTTCTGTCTTTTCTTCCTTGACATATTTTCATACTGCCTAATAAAGGAGGAATGTCAGCGATAATAACCTTAAACACTGAAGAAAAACAGCTTGTTCTACACTCATGATGGCTTCCCTGCAGCTGTAACTGTCAGCTTTCTGATCCCAGGACAGACTGAAAAACTAAATTTTCAAGACTTAGAAATTAATAAGATAAAGAAACCTTAAGGCAGGCTTTGTTTCATGTTTCTGGTACTTCTGACACAGCAAGTCTGAGTTACCTGATAGCCTTTTCTGTGTGACATAAGTCTTTTTTTCTTCCTCTCTGTTGTTTTGCCGTCATTCTTCAGTGTTGCTGACAAAAACAGTTTTATAAGACTTTTCTGCTTCAAAAAAACAAAGTGAAGTAACTGTGCCTTTGAAACTGTCCTTAACACATTTTTAGTAAATGTAATTTTACTTTCTTTCCTCCTGCAGTGCGATTAACCATCGTAGATAAATCCTGCTCCCTTTTGACTCAGGAATGACTGTTTTTATGGTGGTTTTGCAAAACAGGACAGACTGTTCTTTATTCTAACTTTTTATAACTTTTCATATGTTAAAGTCTCTTTTCTACTGTTTGCCAACCCAAAAACAATAGTCTCCAGTACTACAAAGACTGACTCCCTGCTCTAAAAAGGAGCTGAACACATTGAACTGCACAACATTTGTTAAGCAAATGAATGCTGAGGAATGAATTCAGCAGGACAGAAAAACAATAGTTGCATTTTGCTACCTCATGACATATAAACAAACACAGCCAGTCAGGCAGAAACACTCATATCTCATTTCTGCCAACACGAAGCTGACGCTCGGACGGTGGCCTGTGTTTCCACCAACAATGCGGTGACACGATATAATGTTAATGCTGTTATAAGACAACATTAATACTTACTGGATTCAACCATCAGCTCACACACATCCTCCAACATTGCGGTCGCTGAATTTAAAGCCCCTGTGATGTGGTTTGCAGGTCTCCTCCCCAAACAGTCAATTAACTCATAATTAAATCAAAGTTTTACTTTTGCCTTGTCAGTAACACATTTGCTGAGTTCCCTCTTGCACTCTTGGTGCTCTTTCTTCAACTTCAGAAGTTTAAGTTAAACAGAAAGCTGAAAGGTTGCTAGCCGCTGCTTGCGCTGTGAAGGGTAAGAACTGTGAAGCAGTGGTCTGAACAAAATCCGTAGTAGCCCCAAGCATGACGCAATCTATCGATCTACTGATTAATCCAGAAATGGAAAAGACTGCTTGTAGTAAACTCTTCACCTACAACTGTAGCAAAGTTTGCTTTACATGAGATGTTTGCTAGATGTCCCCTACTCAAAACCATTAAACATCAAATAGAAAATACATTTTACCACAGTTAAACTACACCTTAGATTAGCCATAGCAGTTGAAATGAATGCTGTGAAATGCAATATCAAACTTGCCTAACACGTTCAGATGAACATGCTGAAGGTTAGTACGTGCTTGTATGTTTAAATTTGCACTTCATCCTCCTGTTCAGATGGAAAGAAAAAGATGGAATTTGGATACTTTGTCATCATCATCATTTGGTCCATGCCGATGACAAAGTATCCAAATTCATCTTTGTTCCATTTTGTTTAGTTTTGCCAGCATAGTAAACTTTCTTTCCTGTTTTTTTCTTTCTTCCACCCCCAAACATTTCTGATCAATGAGCAGAGAGAGTATTTTCACATAGCTCTGCTGATATATTTTGGTTTGAATGGATGTTTTTCTGTGTGAAACTAAACCAAACCAAGCAGTAAATGCAGCATTGTAACAATTTAGTCTAATTTAGATTCAGACAAAAGCAAACGATCTACAGGTTTGAAAACACCCTAAATGAACTGGATTTTTAATGAGAGCAAGGCTTTCTTTTTTGTAGGAATGTGATAATTTAATGTATCAAAGATTTATAACCACTATTATAGCCACTATACATTCTGTGAAAAGACTACAGTCATAAAACTGAGCCTTCATTAAAAATGTAAGGAGAAAGCCCATTTTTATTACATTTTCACTTCATGCTGCTCTGCATTTTCATATGCAATGCAAAGGTTTTAATGGTAGGGAGCTTATTGCTTATTTCTACTTACAGTATTTTTTGGACATTCTTGATCATATAGGAAAATCGGTGAGAAATTCTATAAAATGTAAAATAAAAGAATTGTCATACTTGCTCTGTAAACTTGCTCAGTTATCTACATTTTTTGCAGAAATGTCCAGGTTTTGTCAAATAGTCAAAATTTATCATCCCAACTAGTAAAGGATTTTTTTTTTTTTTTTTTNTTTTTTTTTTTTTTTTTAAACACTGCAGCTTTTAGGGTGACATAAAAGCCAAATTCAATACAAAAAGAATAATGGGTAAAGAAGTAGATACATTCACACACACACAAATATATATACACACACACAAATATATACACATACACACACCAAATGTCCTCCAGCAGTGAGGTATTTATATTCAAACCGACAGCATCCAGACAATCCACTGGGAACCATTTTGTTAATAGATTTAACATCCTGACTGCTACAATCAATGGTACCAGTGCAGATTGTGTGTGTGAGTGAGTGTGTTTTACTCCAGAGAGTTGTGTGCGTGTGTGTCACCTCTGGCTGTTAAGACTCTGTGACATTTTTAGAGGACATTCAAAGGTTTTCACGAAGAAGAAAAAGTTTAATAACAGGAAATGAAATAGCTGCTCTCATTTAATTTGACCTTGTTATTATAAGCCTTTATCTCTTACTCAGCTCATATAAATATCTAATTAATTCTTATAACAATCATTTAGCCAAATAAAGTTCAAAGTTCCCAGAAACATTAGCTGCTTTTCCTCTCCTTCTCCAATGTCAAAGCATGAAGTCTCTGTAGATAATAAAATGTGTTTTATTCAAATAAAGTTATTTTAATGTGTATAAAGTCTTTTATAAAATGTCAAATTAGTTTTAGATTTTCTGACCTTGGAATAAAACTGTACCTCTGTCATTTTCTTCCTTCCTGGCAGCCCTGGTCTCAGATTGTGAGCAGGGCAAAGGTTCCCATGGTCCCTTTCACCTCCACTGGGACTCGATCAGCCGTGGTCGTACTGCCTGAGCGTAATCCTGTAACGTGATGGTCCATCATGTGGAGGTGGTCCACTGGCTTCCTAAAAGGCCAATAATTACAAACTTTAACAGCTCCTCGAGGGCCGATTAGGAGCTGCATGTGGTGAAGCTGCCAGTGAAACCTCAGCTGACTGGTCAGCTGGTCTGTCAGCTGCATTGCGCCGATTGATCTGAAATCAATATTTCACATCTTTCCTCTCAAACCCTGCAGTCAGCAGTTCCTGCAGCTTTTATAGAGACAGGAAACTGGAATAATATGGGACATGCTGCACCACGGGAGGGAAGACAGCTGTCCACCGAAGAATGAGCGTCACAACCCAAAGCCGAAGGTAAAGAAAAGTTTGCGCAATAATCTGAGGAAATTATTTGTGGATCTTTTAGCTCTTTAAGGGTTATTTTACACTCTGCCAATGCAACCTCACACACAAATATCTTCAAACACACCTACAAAATAATAAGCCTGGAAACATGCAGCTACCAGTGTACCTAAGATGATGCTGATTCAGCAGAATAAAACAATTTGGACATTTTTTTTTTAACAATTTTGGATGTAGATCCAGAAGATGATGACGTCTACAATACCACTGAACAAAGAACTTACATGATAAAACTTTCTTACACATTTGATTTTGAGGTAATGATAGTAAAAATCTGGATTTATATTGGTAAAAAAGTAAAAGCAGAGGGCTGATGGGCCTTGATGGAGGTACATATGAGCGATAAGGCACTGTATTAACTCACTGAATAAAGTGACACTTTGGATTTATTCATGTCTGCTGGTTTGTTCAGGATGGAGTTCTTTTTGTGTTAAAATGGTGGAAATGCTTGAGGTTATGCTTTGTCCCTGTGTCACGACTAAACTAAAGGTAAGAAATGACAGTCAGACACTGCGGTACAACAGCTCAGCGTCTTAACTGACACCAGTGTTTTTCCGCTTTCACAAAAGCTCTTTATCCTCTCTGAGCGTTGGACTGCAGGGCTTTACACAGTGACACCAGGCAAAGCGAAATGCAGCCAAACATTCCTCACCTCCCACGTGGTTCATACAAAGGTGACACATGCTCGTCTCAACCTTCGTCTTTATTTTTGTCTCCTCTCCTCCTGTTCGTTAGCTTTTTATCGCCTGTCCTCCTCCTCCTTCTTGCTCCTTTTTATGTTGACTTCACTTCTCTTAGCTTTTCATCCCTTATTTACCTTTTGCCTCAGTACTTTTCAAAGCTGACATCGGTAACCTGAGCTTTTAGGCGTTCACACTGATATGTTCACTGTGGTTAAACTGTCTGTATTTAGTCTCATTTCTCTGTGAACCAGCACGCCACTTTCTGACTGATTCCCAATAAAGTCTGTTCAAACAAGAGCTTCAGAACAGGAAGTGAAATTACATTTTTGTTTTTTTTAATTCATACATTGAAATAAATAAACTTTTAAGCTTTTACAAAACGTGGTGAGATTTCCCAAACCTAATCCAAGTATTTTATTGCTTATCCTCGGTCACTGTAAATATTGGGGTGACAGTTTGGGAGGTTTAAGTGCAGTTACTGGACTAAAGTAAGTAAATTTAAGAAGCTTATATAGACCGAAGACATTTGGCTCTGCATCCAAAAGGCTTCATTTATTCCTAAAAATACTGAACAAAAATATAAATGCAACAAGCTCTTCATTTAAGTTGCAAGCTCATTTAGGCATAATTCTGGCAAGCTAGAGAGCTAAAAGTGGAATGTGAAGCACTTTTCACGTCAGAGGTGAACAGGTCAGCAGACACCAGCACGGGGATACTGATAGATTTGATATTTTGGATGCTGTGGTGTGTGTGATTGGTGGGTTAAAGGTGCATTCAGTCCACTTTGGCTCATCATAGATAAACAGGGAATATATATATATATTTTTTTTCTTTTTGCAAAAAAAGCATAAATCCCTAATACAAGGGACAAATCAGGATTTTTTTTTTTCCAGAATAAGTCGGGACACTTAAAAAGGATCAAAAAAAAAAAAAAAAAANAAAAAAAAAAAAAAAAAAAGACTGTCCCGGGAAAAACAGGACGTCTGGTCAGCCTAGAGTTAGAGCTTTCTGTGCTAGGCTCAGAACTTATCAATTAACCCTTGTGTGGACAGGAAGTGCTGTTTTTACAGTACGTCATGTTCACCTTCCTCAATGTGACATTTGTGCTTGCTTAGCTGAACTTCAGCAGAGAGATTGGCAGCCTGTATTCCCAGGACAGACCCTGAGGTGGCACCCGAACACTGAATAATTCATACTGTCAGTTTCTCCAAACTCTGTTTCTCCAAAAATCTCAGGAATGTACGCCACACGTTCAATTTCCCATGAAGACCCAGGTTTTTCTTTGAATAAACACACAAAGAATGCATTTTGGTTATTTTGTTTGTTCCCAGGGTAATTACAAGTTCCGTCAGCGCTGAATTTTTGGAAAAACATTCTGGATTTGATATAAGTCACAAAGACTCAGTTAAATATCCCATTCATATGAAAGAAAGTTTATAGCCACGTGTGACGTTACGCAGGTTTAACTTCATCCCGTGTGCAGAGCCTCAGTTTAAAGGAACGACAACAGGCAGGTTTTTATGGAAAACAAAGTAAAAACAAGCACAGAGCCTCCACTTCCACAGCAGCTCCTGTGCACATTATTCACAAATGATACACACACATGCATAAGTGCATAATGCTTATCTATGTTGGCATTTAAAAAGTCAGAACAAACTTGCTAATCAAGAGGAAAATCTGACACACGGCTGTTTATCAGATATTGAGCCAAATTAGATGTCAGATATTCGGCCCTCTCCTCAGCAGCTGAAACGTGGTGCTCAGTCTTTCTGCAGTCGTTCGGAGCAAATTAAGAGTCCTACTGCTCTCAAAGCCGCAGCTGAGTTTCATTTTGCAGAAAAATGGAAAAATTGCAGAACAATTACAACCAGGCCATGATTAGGTCATCTTCAGACAGTACTGGAGAGGCTGCATCAGCGGCTGGAATACCTTATTTCAAACAAATGTTTTCTTATGCAGGCATCACAGTTTCCTCTTATTGGTCTGTATTTCATCTTAAAGACATGTCTTCGAATATTTTTTAATTCAAAAACTGCCACGAGGCATTAACTCCATAAGACACACAGCTTTTTAGTTATACTTTCAATTTGTAATACTTCTATTATCAAACTACTTTTGATATTTAAGTAAAATTAGCATCCAATACATAACTGCTTTTATTCAAGTATTTTTCTAATAGGAAAATTAACTAACAAAGTAATTTTTAAATGCAGTATCTCCTCTTTGTCCACTAATGGTTATTTAAGAAAATGGATGAAGCTTTTTATAACAATTCTTCCACTGCTGTGTTGGCTTTACTATTATAGCAAACACCTAATATTATTCAGTAATATTTACTAAGGGTTTGACAGAATGATTGTACTAAATTAGAATTAGTTGTAATGATTCATCAATGATTTAAATAAAGTGTTTTCTATTGTGTTATGTGTTTATGATGAAATGAAATGTTTACACTTTAAGCATAATAGGAGAAGCTTCAGCCACCAAAATCATAATAAAATGAGTTCTGTTGATTCAGCTAATTAAAGCATTAATTTGCATATCAATATCCTTGTCTTCTTACAATATGTAGGTGATATTAATCTGAAGTACAAGGAGAAAACAAATTTCTCCTCATTTACATGCATAATTATGCAGCAGTGTCCAGATTTGTATCAGATCAGATCCTCCGCGAGGCAAAAAGCAGCATCAGTGTGAATATTCTGTCAGCTTTTGTTGTTGTTGATGCCACTTAGTTCAGATTCTGCCACAGCGGAGGGATATGAAAAATAGCCCACATACACTCGCTCTGTCACGCAGCAGAAACTGCTGCTTAGTGTGCATGTGCATGTGTGTGTGTGAGCAAGAGAGAGAGAGACGCTAAATAAAAGAAAATAAAGAAATTATACCTCCACCAAGGCCACCACAATACTCAAAATTTGCCATTTTAATAATAGAAATTGTTTATCCATCCATTTTCTAAACCCTTTTGTCCTGTTGAGGGTCACAGGGGGGCTGGAGCCTATCCCAGNTATCCATCCATTTTCTAAACCCTTTTGTCCTGTTGAGGGTCACAGGGGGGCTGGAGCCTATCCCAGTGGTCATAGGGCGAGAGGCGGGGTACACCCTGGACAGGTCACCAGTCTATCGCAGGGCTGACACAGAGGCAAACTCATTTACACCTACAGTTAATTTAGAGTTTCCAATTCACCTGTCCTGCATGTCTTTGGAGGAAACCGGAGCAGCTGGAGGAAACCCACAGAGACACGGGGAGAACATGCAAACTTCACACAGGACCAGGTCAGACTCGAACCCAGAACCTTCTTGTTGTGAGGTGACAGTGCTAACCACCGAGCCACCGTGCTGCCCTAGAAATTGTTTAGAAATTGGAAATTTAATCTTAATGTGGTCAATTAAATTAATCAAAAAACATTGTGATTAACAGTCATGCTGATTGGCAAAACTGCAAAATTCACAGTGAGTCAGACTCATGAACGCTGACATTACCAGTCAACTTTCTCTGGTTAAACTAACCTAAGAAAAAAAAGACACACACACCATGCCAGTCTATAGCTCCTCTGGAATCTGCTCATATTTACTGCTCCAGTTTCGACAAATACCATATATACTCGAGTATAAGCAGAGTTTTTTTGTTTTTTTTAAACCAAATTTCACAACGCAAATCGGGGGGGGGGGGNGGGGGGGGGGTTGGCTTATACACGAGTAATTCAGATATTCAAATCGGATCCCAGAGAACAAAACTTCCAGGGAAAGAAATACCACCCATTACCACTCCCATGGAAAATAATTTAAATCATACCTTAGAATGAGATATTTCCTGACTAGACATCTTATTCAGCAAATGCAGCCTCAAGGGGGCACAAGCCAGTGTCCACCTTGTGCCGGTCCCAAGCCCGAATAA